>VCJN01001884.1:0-73936 GCA_006384855.1 Tetraselmis striata
CCGGAAGCGGGCAGCTGCTAGTGCGAGTCCTGGCCTGCTCCACCAGCCCTGGCGACTGGCGCACCTACCAAGGGGACGTCGATATGTTCCGCAGCCCCGCGGACCTCGGCGGCTTCCCATACGTCCCGTCGGGTGATGTGTGCGGCATAGTGGAGGCGGTCGACCCGGCAAGCGATGGCGCAGGTGCACCAGCAGCACAGTCACTCTTCGACCTTGGGCAAATTACACATCAATTAATATGAGAGCAGGAGCTACCCTTGCTCGTGTGCCAAGGGGCGATCCTTGGTCGCGATCGGCGATCTCGGCATCAGCACTTTTGCTCACACCCAGAGCCCCCACGCGCAAATTGCGGCCGAGCCGACCGCCCACTTACACGGCTGCCGCTGGGTGGCAGGTGCTCGCTTCGCGGTGGGCGACTGCATTGTCGGAACTTGGGCGGGGACCCCGCTCGGCGGCATGGCCGAGTACGCGCTCCTGGACGTGGAGCTCACAGCACCCAAACCAGCGGGCCTGTCCCCAGCGGAGGCCGCGGCCCTGCCCAACAGCTCGCTGCATGCCCTGGACGCGCTCCGCGAGGCGGAGGTCCGGCCCGGAGAGCGCGTGCTGGTGCTGGGCGGTGGTGGGGGGGTGGGCACCGCTCTGCTCCAATTGCTTAAGAACGAGGCGAACGCCGGCTTTGTTGCCACCACCGCCTCCGCGCCGCAGGTATGATATGGGTGGGGTCGACTATGTATCGTGATGACATGAGATTAGTTCGCCTTATATTTCGCAGCTGGCTCATTTAACTATATTTATTAGTCGCTAAAGACTGGTTATATATATTTATATACATGTATATGTATATTCATAGATATGTGTATATATGAATTGGTGTAACTTTTGAAAAGCATATGTGTACGTTTTTTTTAAATGACATATTTGCGGTTATTATAGACATTTATTAGGCGCTCGTGCAGATAAACTCTCATTTTCATGCTGGCATGCGGCTGCAGGCAGAGCTGCTGGCCTCGCTGGGCGCGGACCGTGTGATTGACTACACCAAAGAGGCCTGGTCTGAGTCGCCCGAGTTTGTCTCCAACCCGTTTGATGTCGTCATCGACTGCGCAGAGGGGCTGTCCGGCTGGGAGGCCGCAAAGCGTTCGCGCGGCGTGAAGCGCGGAGGGGAAGGCGGCCGCTTCATCGCCGTCAGCAGCGACGACCCGCACATGCAGATCCACAACGCCGCACAGCTCGCAGCCTTCTCCGCAACCACGTTGCTGCGGGAGCCGGCCTCTCGCGTGCGAGCAGCTGATTGGCCGCGCTACCACATGTACCTGGGTGGCGCCACGCCCGCGTCGTTGGCGGAGGTGTGTGCGCTGGCGGAGGCCGGCCGCCTACGCGTGGTGCTGGACCCCGCTGGGCCCTTCCCCTTCACCACCGAGGGCTTGCGCGCTGCCTACAACTTGCAGGCTAGCTTCCATGCCCACGGAAAGGTGGTGGTTGAGATCGAGCCGCAGGCGTGACTCCTTTGTGGCTCCATTCTCGCCACCGCCAAATTGGAATTCAAGAGGCACACCACGCCGGAGCATTGCTCCCCTCTGCCCGTACAATGATTTGCCCTGCTGAGTGCTGCACATACTGTACACAGCGATTCCGCATACAGAATGCCGTCTGCTGAAGTAAGCACCATCTAGCTGTCAGAGCGTAGGGAGTGATGGACTTTCGGTCATAGTATGCTGGTGATGATGCAGATTCCCAATCAGCTCGGCATTGGCAGTCGCGATAGTGAATGTCAACATTTTGCGCCAAATGATGTCCTTATTGCCCCCTTGCAGCTAAATAATATATACGCAGTTGATTGTACATGCGGGTGACTTGCGTTAGGGGAGTTGGTATTTGAGCCAAAGGCTCCCCGCCATGTCGCCGCAGCCCAGGGCGACGTGTCCGCTGCCATGCTGATTGGGGAGGCAGGTCATCCGGTAGTGGGATTGTATGCCTGAGCTTCACCCCGAATTCATCGGCAATCAGCTACTACTACTTTACAGAGCCCTCAGCGGTCGGGGAGGGGAAAGGGGGCATGTCACGGCCATCACCTCACAGCTGGTGAGGTGCCATGCTGCCACCAGAGGCCTGTGAAAAAGGGCTCGCTTCATCAGAAAGGGGACCCGCCGGGACTCTTCTTGCCGCTGAGGATGTCCTTAGCCTCGTTGATCTTGGCCGCGAGGTAGCTGCTGCCGCCGGCGTCGGGGTGGTTGGCTACCATGATCCGCTTGTGCGCCGCCTTTATCCGGTCGGCCTGCGCACTCTCGCGCACGCCCAGAATCTGAGACGCCTCCCGCTTGGTCATCTCAGGCAGGAAGCCGCCGTCGTAGAAGCGCCGCAGCCGGGGAGGCGCTGCCTTGAACGCCTGGTATGCGGTGATGGCGTAGCGCGCTCCCATGGCTGCCGCCGCCACGCCAAACCCAGCTATCATTGGAGTCGCCTGCCACAGTTCACACGTGAGAGGGGAGGGCGACATTTAGTGGTTGGATGTAGGAAGAGAAACCTCACAACCGGTCCCCAAATGTCACCAGCACCAGCCACACCTGCCCACCGTTCGGACGGAGACCAATGCCGGGGATGCAAGGGTTGTAAGTAGGGGGGGGGGGGGGGGGGGGATGCAGCACTTGTATGTGGATCTGCATGACGTGGGCATATAAAGTGATACTAATCCACCCTAAGCACCCCCAGTGCTAATGGTGCTTATTGGGGTGGGAGTGGGAGTGTGGGGGGCTCAAGGGAGGAGGTGCCAGAGTGGGCTGCGTTTTCCTCCGCGCAAAACGCGCAAATTGTCCCCGTCTGTCTGGCGGGAGCCTTCCTATCTCGCCGGTGGGGAAGTGGAGCCCAGCGAGCACACACGCTGGGTACTGGCGCACCATGTCGCGCTGCGTGAGATCTCCGGGGATGTCTCCAGTATCGAACGCCCGGCGCCGGGTTGGTGCTGCACGCCTGCCGCCCCGCTCCGAGGAATGCAGCCACGCGCCGCCGCTCCGCTGCTAGCCGCCTCCGCGGCAAGAACTAATGCCGGCTCGCCAGTGGCAGGTTGCCTTCAGAAGGGAAAGCGGGTCTAGCTGGCGCGGAGTGTTTGCTGTCGTCGCGCGTGCTGCCGTGCTGCTCCGTAATAGCTGAGCTGCTGCTTGCTGCGCTGTCTGAGGCGCCGCCGCTTGTTTGTTCTAATGACGGGCGCTGTCTGAGGGCGTCAGGGCTTACTACTGCGCCTGGCCAGCAGGGCGGAGGGCTTTAGGGTTTAATCTGGTTTTCAAGGTTTTGGGCCACGCGCCACCCTCTGCTCCCCGCGGGCTGCTGGGATGCTGAGCCCATTCGTTATTTGCACTGTACTGTACCGGTATATAATCCTTACACATAGCGACAACCTGTACTATGATGCGCGCGACCAGATGATGACGGCATTTTGGGAAGGGAAAAATTATTCATCATTTTATATTTATTCCAGCTACAGCGTCGGGCCTTCCCTCACAGTGCTTTTTATTGTTGCACATATGTATCGCACTCCCGAAATGCTTTCCTCCGCAGGTTGGGGCTTGCCCCAACTCGCATTACTCGAATGCATGGGCCGACGCCCAAACGGGTAGGGAGGACCTTTCGTGGTCAGTGCCGGGTATTTTGATGGCAGTGTTTTAGATGGTGATCCAACAGTGCTGGACTCTAATTAGTCTTGCACAATGCTTCGGCAATTTGCTTGTTGACAATAATCGAGCGTCGCCTGCCCATGGCTTTTTCCGTAACTGGATCGCTGCCTAAACGGCCGTCGTAGAGACGCAAGGGTTTCACCGGTGCCAGTCATGTCCCAGGGGCGGAAGAAAAAGGATGACGGCATTATTGTATCACGACGCGACGCGGGATGTATGCTGGCGGTCCCTGACTCCCTATCTAATCTGCATGTTGCATTAGTTAAACATCGTCATCTAGCGGGGCCGTTGGCCTCTGCCCTAAAGTTGCTCCCCTCCAAGCGCTCTCACGTTGCCCGTGCCGGCTGCTTGGCCGCTGGGACTGAGCCGGCGTCTGCAATGCGCTCGGCGGCCGACCTCCAAGCTATCCCGCATTACGTACTCGGACTTCCCCTTGCACTCCATGCGGAAAGTCCAGGAAACCCTGAGCCACCGCATTCACACGGTCCGCTTCGCAAAGCTTGCTGCGCGTATGCCTACAAGCGGCTCTGACAGTAACCGCTTAGTTATTCCGGGGCCGCCTCTTATTACGCGATGCTACGGCGTTCATGGTGACTGATCCTCCGAGTGATGGTCGCCTTGGTGAAGTCCGTGAGCGTTCCCCTGAGTACTACGATTCCATGTTCCGTGTTGCCGCTTGCCGCCCATTTGGCCTTCCGGCGGCTCCTGTCCTCTCCCTTGGCGAGCTCTGCCCTTGTGTTTTTTGCTCCTTCTCGAAACAAGGCATGCTGGCCCATTTTGAGGCTGCTGGCGTGGAATTCCCTCCTTCAGCTTGGGCGGTCGCGTACGCTGATCACGTGGCACGTTGCTACGGGGGCGACTCCAATCACGCCGCACACGAGTGGGCGGCACATGGACTTTCCGACGTTTGCCACGACGTGAAGTCCGCCTTGGGCATGGGTGTCCAGATCCTCACAACCCCGTCGGTGCTTGTTTCTCTTCCGAAGGGCAGCCTGCGACGGCCGGCCGGCCGATGTTGGGCTTTTTGGGTATGGTGGTATCCGCGGGAACACGGTTGCTGTCGATACCACCATTGCCCCTATCCTCGGCGCGTCAAGCTCGGATCCAACGACTGCATATTGCGGGCCGCAGAGCGCCACAAAATCCAGAAGTATGGCGAGGGTGTCCGAAACGCCGCCGGCATGCTTCGCTTTGTTCCTTTCGCCGTTTCCGAGTTCGGCTCGCTGGCCCCGCAAGCTGATGCCTTCTTGGTGGAGCTCGCGAAAGCTAGCCACACACACACACTGGCCAAAAAATCGGCCAGCTCTTGTCTGCGTGGCGCCGCCGTTTGTCCTTGCTCATCAACATGGCTCATGCAGACAACGTTCTTGGCGGGGTCGCGGCCGCGCGCGCCGCACGTGATGGTGCTCTTGCGCTGCGTCGCGTCGCTCGTCGGCCTGTGTTACTATGACCCGGGTCATTGGCTGCAAGAGTCCTCGCCACGGCTGATGGCCCACCCCATGGCGGTGGTCCCTTTGGCTCTTGGCATCTTGGCGACTTCGTGTTTCCCTTGCCTTTCCCTTGGTTCTTGGCTCCGTGCTGGCCTCCTGCTCGACCTTGGTTTCAGACTTATGTCTCTCTTTTGCTGGCAACCTTTCATAGTTGCTGTTACACCTGACCACAAAAGTCTTGCCCCCCTTGTCAAGCATCAACAGTAGATTGGCTCATTATGAGCCCTCACCTTCGTTTCCGGCCGCGCCCTTCCATGTGTCATACGTGAACACGACATCATGCGTGGGGGGAGCCCTAAGTGACGTTTGTTGGGCTCTCGTTGTAAAAGCCATATGTGTGCGTGTCATTGTTCAGGGTTAGTAATGAATTTGATGACCCAATGTCACAAGGGCACGAATTTTTATATCGCACGTATATGCGTTCTATCTGTACGGATGCACGCCAAGAGTTAGCTCTACCATCGTAGAGCACATTCACAAAGGCGCGCTCTCCCCCACCGTCGGCATGCAAGCAAGTGAGCAGTTCCCGCAAAACGGCCAATACTGCGCTAAAGGCTTGCTCCAAAGCCAACACACCTACAGCTGCTGTCCGCATTCAATGCGCCCCTGGTAGAGCCGGGCTTCAGCCCATATTGCGCAGGGGTGCAGCCCCCGAGCGAGTCAGCGAGTGGGTCCATATGGTCACCTGCTAGGGAATCGTCCAGGGTATGTGGTAGGGCTGGCCATCAATACGCTCCCATATTCTGCTATCGGGCTGCGCCTAGCGGGCCCCGAAGCGGGAAAAATCCGCCCACGAGGGGCGATTACATCGCCTTTTTATCGGGATGCGGGTCGCGCGGTAAGCCACTGTACTAGGGTTTGTAGAAGAACCTAAAAATATTTGCATGCCCCCCCCCGCCCCCTACCCCCCTCGGTTATATTTACCAAGCGGGTCATACGCGAGCGGTACGGTATGCAGCTCGTGGGTCCAATGATGAGGGCTAGAGGATTATTGCCCGTACTGGTGTGAATTACAAAAAGGGCAGTTCCCCGTGCTGGTATAGAGCCGATAGATAAACTAGCTTACGATTTTATTAACTACCTAAAAACGCCTGCAGCGAACAATCTACCAGCATTTTAAAAATATTCAAAAATTTTATTTTGATGAACATCGATGCATGATGCATGATGGGCGGATGATATGATGGTGGAGCGGTTGGGCTGGGGCTCCGTCGAATGCTGGCGGGGCGGGCATGGAGCGGTTCCACCTCCGGCTAGCCCCCACAACACTACACCCTTCAAGACCTCAGTCCCTTCTCGCCCCGTCCCTCTGAACCCAGGTCAGAATTTTAATTTGCTCATCATTCCCCAGAGTCCCGGGCAGCTGCTCCTTCAATCCGGTCTCAGGCCGTCGTAAGGGGCGCGATGAGCGCGGCCCTGCGGGAGCTGGACGACCTCAAGCGGCTACTGGAGAACCAGACCGCGCACCTTGGCTCCTCCCGCCGCCGCCCCTCCTCCACCTACAGCAGCCCGCGCAGCTCCGCGATACGCGAGGGGATCGTGAGCCGCAGCATGGACGGAGGCGTCAATGGCTACACGTCGATGCTGTCTCATACTGAGGTGCGTCGCTGCGTGGCCGTTGGGCAAGGGGTGGGCGCACTACCGTGCAGCGCTCGCGCGGGGCGTCAGGAATATTCGGTGCAATTATTGCATCAGTATTTAAGGACCGTGTAACGGCCATATGTTTACTGCTAGCGAACGACAGCTTACCTGCCGCGCCATGCGTTCGGGGAGGGGCTAACACCGCGTCCACCTGTCCTTATCAGGACTATTGCCAGCTGCCTCTGGCCCGGATCCCACAAATGCTCTCACTCGCGGCTTCGGGGGTTGGGTTTGCTGGCGTGGGGTTAGCCGCGGCAACGGGGTGCTGCGGCGGACTGTGCATGCTGGCGGCGGGCCGGATATGGCGCATGCATCATGCCACCGGGGCCGAATTTCGGGCTACGCGGACCCAGAGCGGAACATCAACTGCTCGTCCCGGTAGATGATCATTCTCAAAGCATCATAGGCTGGCGTTACACCGGCGTCGGTGGTGTTGTGGTCCAGCGCCGGTGTCGCACGTGCGGGCTGGCCAGTGGGCGCCAAGCCCCCTTGCGGCTAAGCTATGCGTAATGGGTGCCAATAACCTACGAAACTATCATTTATACGCAGCTTTAAGCTACCCTGTACGGGTGCCGACGCACTGCGGATAAGCAAGCCACCTTAACCTCAGAAACTTTGGGGTTGTCTGGCGGCGGCTCTTTCTTAGTTGCTGTATATAGTACTCGTCTTGTCGTGAGAGGCAAAAGGCAAGGCGCTTTCTTGCTAAAGCGGATTTCTAAGTTTAACGTGCGTTGGCACCTGTAGTTCGTTACGGGCCAGTTTCTATTTCCACTTTAGCCCCGTAGGATAGACACATTACAGAAGTAAGATATTGACTTGTCAGCTGGGCGTGGGATGCTGTTCATTTTGCCCAATAATCCACATTTACAACGCTACAGGTCTACACAGGCAATACCGGCATCTCACAGGGACCTGCGGAATAAGCATTATCTCATTTACATGCCGGGTTGTTATTGCTCGGCCGCTTATATCCATAGGGCCCGGAGCTGGTGGGGGGCAGGGGGGGGGGGGGGGGGGGGGGGGGGGGGGCTGACACCCCGCCCCGTACGACGCTGCAGGAGAATGTGGAGCGCCTGAACAAGGCCATGGAGGCGGCGGAGGAGGAGATGGAGGCGGCGTTCAGGCGCGCGGGCGACATCCACCGCGTGCAGGTGCAGCGGCGCAGCGCTGAGTCGGCCGAGCTCAAGCGCCTGCTGCAGGCCAAGGAGGAGGCGCTGGAGAGCATGAAGGAGACGATAACCTCCGCCAAGCGCACGCTGGAGTCCAAGCTGGCGCAGACGGAGTCGGCTCTAGCCCAGCGAGACGCTGAGGTGCCCTCTGCCCCCTCTTCAGATCAACTCCCAGACGGCGGCCTCAACTCCCCTCCCTCACTCCCATCCCACAATACGCGGCGTTGATCACATGATTGTATCCACTATGGCCTGTTTCCAACCACTATGCTACTGTGGGAATGCATGACCCCCCCCCCCCCCCCCCCAGCCCCTCCGTTTCCTCCACATGTACCCCAACGCCGCTGCCTTGCTTGCGTCTCTCCTGGCAACGAGAGCAGGCCTCCCGGGTTGAACGCAGCCTGCCGCCTCAAGGCACCTCCTCCCAGCCCCGGTCACTTTGCTCTGCATCTGTGGCTGCAGATCATCGGGTTTCAGGACGAGAACCGCAAGCTGCGCGCCGAGGTGCGCAGCCTGCGGGACGAGCTGGAGAAGGAGGCCACCAGCGTGCAGTTTGCGACGGACTCGCTGTCCCGGCGCGACGCTGAGACGAGCGCCAAGCTGCGCGAGCTCAACGACACGCTGAAGGAGCTGAGCGGCGACAAGAGCCGGCTGGCAGCCAAGCTGCAGACGGAGGTGCTGGAGAAGGTGCTGCCCCCCTAGCCACGACGATGCCTGGTGGTTTACCATATACTCTTAGGGGATCCGCCACGTGAGGAGATAGTACCACAACCCCGGGGATGCTGACCCACAGCTGACTTGGTCCGCCATCCTGCGGGGTGCAGGAGGCGCTGCAGAAGCGCATGCAGACGTTTCAGGCTGAAATGGACGCGCTGAAGATGGAGGCGGCAGCGGAGCGCGACACCCTCACAGTGGAGATGAAGACGCTTCGCGAGAAGGTGAGCGGGCGGCCGAGGATATAGGGTTTCTAGGGTTTAGTGTTTTGCAGCAGTGGCGGTGGCGGTGGCAACGGCAGACGCAGTGTGTGGGATTGGAAGGACGGTGATGGTGTCTGTTCAGGAGAGCACGGGTACGGGCTGCCGTAGCGATATGCACTTTAAGACTTTCAGTGCTGCCATCGCTAGGATGGCTGTACGGGGCAGGGAGAGGGGGGGGGGGGGGGGGGGGAGGGGGCAATTCACAGGGAATTTAGGGTTTAGTCAGAACCCTAGAATCCTAGAACCCTTAGAAATCCTAAACCCCAAGAACCTTATGCCACAGGTGCGTGTTGAGGAGGACATCCGGCGGGAGTACCAACGCCGATATGAGTCAGAGAAGGCCAAGCGCAAGCTTTCCTCGGTCGGCAAGGAGAAGGTGCGCTGTGCGTCACAATCAGAAACTTCCTTGCGATGCTGTGTCACTGCGCTGCGGCCTGCAGACTCCTCGTGCTACCGCTGACGTTGCTGCTGCCGAGCCGATTTGATGACTCTCCTTCTCGGCCCGCGCAGGAATCGCTGACACTGAAGGAGCTTGAGAAAAAGCTGCGGTCAGAGCGCCGCTGCCGCAAGGCGTCTGAAAAGTGGCTCAAGGCCGAGCTCAATTCGCGGGTATGGAACCCCCCCCCCCCCCCCCCCCCCCGGTGCCTCGCTACGGCTTGGCCTTTTTTCTCCTGTTGTGGCACATGCATGCGTTGACGCATTTTCGTATACAAGCCTGCCTGTAGAAACACCTTTTTCGTCCCTCTCTGCCTATCTCTGCTTACACATACATGTATGTATTAGTTACAACACATACATTCATACACACAGAAAACGTATGTACATACATATACACATATAGTCAATGTTACATATACATATATTTCTTTCTCCCTCCCTCTCTCTCTGTATATATGACTACATACACATATGCATGCACACGCATGCATATTTATGCATACATACATACATATAAATGAAAATATATATATGAAAATATATCTATGTGTGTATATATTTATATGTAGATGTGTATATATACATAAGTAGATGTACATAAATTTGTATATATGTATATATGTATTTATACGTATGTATATTTATTTGAGTATATATTGACATTTATACATAAATATGTATATGTATGTATGTACACATGTGTATATACACACGAATGTATATGTATAACATATATACGTATACATAGGCATATATACACGCGTAAATATATGTATATATGTATACTTTATACATACATGTATGTCTATGTTACGCCGATGTAGACACAGCTCCATTACTGCGAATGAGAGCCATGGGGGCAACTAACTAGCCCTCCTACATTGCCATATGTCTTCCAATGTCGGCACGGGCTTCATGGGTCGGATGCGCGAGTGCAAGTGTTTTACGGCACGTTGACAGCATTGGCTTTTGCGACCAGGAGGAGCTGGAGACTCTCTTCATGGCGCTGCGAGACATTGCGCTGTCCAAGGACCGCGCCGCCTCGGAGCTGGGGCTGGACGAGATTGCGGCGCTGCTGGAGGAGCGTCAGCGCAACAGCAGCGGCCGCTACGTGAGCCCCGACCGTCGCGGTCCCGCTTCGGCGCCCGGCAGCAGCCGGCGCCACTACTACCACTATGACGACGATGCAGACTGGCGCTCGCCTGCCGGGGATGCGCTGCAGCAGGAGTTTGAGGTATCGCGCCGCCTGCTGGAGGAGGACAACACCCGGCTGAAGCACGAGCTGCACGAGGCCCGCCGCATTCTTACCGAGCGCCTGTCGTCGCCGCCACGGCGCAGCCGCCGGCTGTGAATGATGCAGACGCGGTGCGGTGTTCGCTTTACTCCTCGGCGATCAGCGAGCAACTGCCGCCTGGGGGTCTGCGGTGAGGGTGCCGGCCTAGTTGACTCGGTACCTGGAAAGATGGGCACCAGCGGCCCGGGAAAGATGGGCTTGGCAGGTACCACCAGTCCAGGGTATTGTGAACAAGGATTCTTCATTCTTCCTCCATCAGGTGTTGTTATGGTGCATGATTGACCCTTCCAGGGCCAAGCTGCAGCACACGGCGCGCGTACCGGGCACATAGGCGCCCATTTCAAATCTACGTCCGCGATGCATCCGTGTAGTATTCGTGTACGTTGGGAAAACAGAAATTGGCTCCGCCGACACGTAGAATTATGGGTATCGACACGTTTAGTTCAATTCCGCGCTTCATGACACCGTTCACCCCTTCAATTTTCCGAGTTCAGCCTTTCCGTTTTGCAGAGGGGCAGTTCGTATTGGACGCGGATCCTTATCGGGGCTGTATACATGGAAAGTACGCCTATACATGCCAATGATTTCGTACGCTGTGCACGATAGAGGTGCTGGCATTTGGCATATTGTTCTTGTTGTTATCATTATTATTATGTCCCCACACTCACATTCAGCATGCGCGCTGGTGCGGTTGGTGCGGTGCCGTGTACCATACAGTAGGGGATGGGATGCAGGCCAAATGCACAAGCGTCCCCTGGTAGGCGCTGCTGCGTACCAGGTATAGGGTGCCGGCGGCGGCAGCACGCCATGGGCAGTACCAGTGTTTGCGCACAGGTGTATGTGAGTATCCGTACCCGCAATACTAGGGTGATGCATGGCAAATGTATATCATCGATGCGAGTACAGAACGTTCCATGGCAACGCGATTCCGAAAGTGCTGCAGCGCCACACGCCGATGCGCACTGTGGGGGCCTCCACCGGGCCTACGCGAGACAGCTGGCTCGTGTGATTCGTGGCGATGCTCCGGATGCGCTGGGGCGGTAGGCGAGTTGGCGGCCATCTGCAGGTTCATCCAGCGGCGGTTGCCCGGTGCCAAAGATCGTCTGGCACTCATGGCCGCTCCCCCGGCAGTCCACTCGGGGCGGGAGACCTCACTCAGCGTCGGCCTCAGGGGCGCTGCAGCGAAAATATGGCCACCTGCCACAGGCGCCGGGGGCACATTGGGATTGTTAGGGGGAGCAGGAGGGGGTGGGGAAGGGGAGGGGGGGGGGGGGGGGGGGGGGGGGAGAGACATCAGGAGGGGGGCGATGGTGTGCGCTCGTATTGCACCGAGGGTCCCGGCCCACCTGCGTGGCGGCGCCAACGTCCACGGGCGCATTGCCGCCGCACGCCGCCATCTCCTTGAGCGCCTAAGCGCAGAAAAAAAAACACGTCACGGCAGCGGGCCAGGGTGGGTGGGGAGGGGGAGGGGGGGGGGGGGGGGGGGGGCACTTATATGAGACGGGGACGAGCCACTGGGCAGCAACATCGCGGGACATGGCAATGCCTTGGTAATGCACAGATTTCCGGCCACGCAGCAATGTTTGGAAAATGGTGGCACCGGCGAGGAGAGCGCACCTCCGCCTCCACTTGGACGTGTCCCACGTCGGCGAAGCTCACATCGTAGCCGTACGCGCCCGCCGCCGCGTTGGCCCACTCCTGCCCGGGCACGGTGGCGCATTCACAACCGCATGTACGTGCCGCTCAACTCGCCGGTCGCCCCATGGTGTGAAGCGAGTGTCAGGCATGTGGCCGGCCGCCCACCTGGAACTCAGCCCGCGTCCACTCAAAGCGATGGTCCGCAATCCGAAGCTTGCGCTGCTCCGTAGGCAGCGGGCACGCAGTGGGTATAATCAGCGCCGCGCGGTGTCAGCCAATGTCAACACAAATGACGCAACGACGGATGGATCGCCCGCTGCATTGGAACCCCCCCCCCCCCCCCCCCCTTCCCGGCGGGTCTTGATCAGCCCCAGGCTACCAGGAGTGTATGGATGCCGACCCTTCGCTACTTCGCAAACCGCCACTTGACCCACGAGTTGCCATGTCGCACAACTTGGGTGCGCTTGAGCTGTTGCCATCGCCGGCATGGCAAGTCCAAGGCTTCAGTGCTCATGACAGCGGGGAAGTTGTGTATGGCGACATCCCCGCCGGTGGCAACCAGTACGCCGAGAAATGCGACCGCCCTATGATGCCCCATGTCTGGGGTTTTCCCCCTTTCGGCGCTATCTCTATCTGTTTCGGAACATATTTACATCTCTGAAACCACATTGGATTCAATTTTACCTTTCGGAGATGTATTTCGGTTCATGGGCGCCACCCCACCGCTCAGCACCGAGGACTCATCCGAATGGGGCGCAGCTTGTTTGGCCGTGTTTTCCCCGTGCACTAGATGCTTGCCCATTTGCGCGAAACACTGCGGCGCCTTGTGACGGCTCCTATGACATGCAAACCGTCATCGGGCCACCTTGGTTTCGGAGATGTACAGTCCATGGGCCCTACCCCACGGCATGATTGCATCATTGTGTCTTTATGTGTTTGTACGGCAGAAATTTGCTTCTAAGTGTGTAGCTTACTGGTGTGCCTGGGCCGGTCTATCGTCATGTTGTGACAGCCACAAGAGAGGCATACATATGTTTATTTGCGAATGATCCGAACGTGCCTGAATGGTATGTGCCCAAGCATCTTGCATTGGGGGGGGGGGGGGGGGGGGGGGCTCACCTCTTTGCCGCTCCGCTTGGTGACGTGTGCCAGCACATCGTTGTACTCGATGTTTGGGGTGGACACCACCAGCGTCTTCGGCCTCAGGGCGCCCAGCACCACCGGAGGGACAGCCTGCCGCATGACCGCGCGCGCACGCTCAGGCATCCGGCAATCCAAGCAGCTGCCGCACAGCCGGCGAAAGCATGATGGGACATGGCGGTGTGTGTGTGTGGGGGGGGGGGGGGGGAGGGGGGGCGCACCGCCAGGGGCTCCGGGTCCAGGTGCTCGATCACCTCAATCATGGTCGCCACGTCGCAGCCGGCCAGGGCGCCCCAGGTCTGCACCCACACGCCGGTGCACATCCGCGCATTCGTTACCGCCCCAACTGGCCCGGGTTTCCCCCAAAGACCCTTATGGGCGAGATCTGAACTCAAAAAGTACCGGCAGCCAAAACACAGCCCATCTCTGACAAGCACCATTCCTACTTGGGTCGAAAAGCGTATCCAAACAAGGCCGTAGCCATTAGTTGTGAATGCAAGATAGGTACAGACACCCCCCCCCCCCCCCCCACCCCTTCCTTCCCCGTTAGCTTCTCTGAGCGTCGTGGTCACGGTCGGTACTCGACATCAGCCTAACATTAGTCAGTGCGGCAATAGTAGAGCAGCACAGCGACTGCTCTCCAAGGGGGGGGGGGGGGGGGGTGCCGCACATGGCATGGTCGATCATTGCGTGATTGTCAGGATTCGCTCACTTTCGGGTATTCATAGCGCCACATTGCCATGAGCACAACTCTCACCCTTGCCACCACAACCACCACCACCACCACCACCATCACCCTTGCCATTACCCTCACCACCACACTGACCCTCACCGTTACCCTCAGCATCGCCCTCAGTGTTACATCACCCTCAGCCTCACCTTCATCCTCATCCTCACGCAGACCATCACAACCACAATCACTACCGCCACCAGTGTGGCCATCATTATTACGTCACATCCCCGGATGTTTTCATGGCAGTGTTCAGTGCGGATATTCCATAGCGTGGGAAATTCCGCAACTGGACTCAAACTCGTCTTGCACCAGCATTGGCACTCTGCCAAATGACTCGGACGAAGCGCTGCCCACCCATGGCTTTCGCTAACCGGACTGCTGCCTAGCTAGGCCGCCACAGGGACGCTGCATAGGGTCGCCAGTCGTGTCCCGGGGGCGGGAACAAAAAACACCATCACCATATCATCACGCGGCCTGTGCCAACCCGAGTCAACACATGTTGTGCCGGTGGATGAGTTTCAGGCGGCAGTGCATGCGCAGAGGGCGTTGGGGGGGGGGGGGGGGGGGGCACGCATGCATGCCAAGGGCGAGCATGCCGGCAGACGGCAGACGGCACAAGGGGCGCTCCCTCGGGCCGGGGCGCTGCTGCGGGGGGGCGCTCACGTCGGCGCGGTGGAACATGGGGGCGGAGAAGTCAGCGCTGAGCAGCAGTGCCTGCAGACGGGGCGGACGCGGCCATGAGGCGTCAGCTGGGATGCCGGGCAGCTGGCGGCGCCATTCGGTGGGCTGCCAGCCTCAGTGGCGCCGGAGCATGTGGCAAGCGCCGGAAAACAGCCGGATGCGGTGGGGGAAGAAGCAAGAATGCGGTGCGGTGCACGCGGGCGGATGCCTGCCGTGACAGTTCATCGGGTTTGCGGGTCGAAACATCTTATCTGCTTTGCAGCAATGAGTCGGACAATCCTTTAGCAAGCGCCATATATCATGATATATTTGATAAGAGTTTTCCTCTCTTCGCGCTTGGGGGAGGGGAGGGGGGGGGGGGGGGGGGGGCAGAAACGATCGTGTGCCGCCAACCCAAAGCGTGGTTACGGTATCTTGCAAGCGGACTTTCTCTGCAATTGTGTACCGTACTGTATTGTGCTGAGTGGCTGCAGGGGTGGGGGCACGCCCCTGAGACCCCATACCGTATGCCTGAAACGGAAAGGTTACATCCAAAAAAAGCATTCGCTGCACGCGTGCCGACACGCCAACAACTTACACGAAAGCCACATGAACACGAAACGTTCCGGTTGCCTGGCGGCCCTTTCTTAGCTTCGTAACATTTACGATTCATTTCGTTTTATTCCGAGTGGCAAAAGGCGGGACGATTTCGTGTACCTACTTGTGTTCCAAGTGCGTCGGCGCAGGTTTGTCGTCTTGTCTGCACGTGACCCCAGGCAGGTATTGGCAAGGGCGGCTCACTCTTCACAGTGTTATCATCACCGCGCCGCCGCATGTCTTAGGTTTGCGTGTAGGCCAGGCAGTGGCGATTTGAGGGAGATGGGATGTGACGGGTGGCGTATCGAAGGGGTGGGGGCTTTCTTCGGGGAGCCTCACCTGCGTGGCAGCCTCGGTGCCGCCGGCCGGCCAACGGAGCGGCTGTCCGTGGCTGGGGCTGCCGGCGTGGACAGCAATGTCGGGCGAGGGGAGGCTGCGGCGTGGCGTGCGGTTGCGGCGTGGCCGGGGCGGAGAGGACCGGGGATGGGGGAGCATGGCGAGCTCAGGCTTGGCACATGCTAGTTGGCGGGGTGGCGAGGCGGGCGTGTCGTGGAATGGTGTCACCTCTTCAGCGACGCCTCTGCTGCGCGGATGGCCGGCTCGCTGATGTCGAGCCCGCACAGCAAGGCAGGGCACTTCCGGGAGCGGCTCCGGGCGCACGGTGGCGCGTCTTCCGCCTGCGATGCCGGTGGGGGAGATGGCCAGGCTGTGTGGTTAGTGCCATCGGCAACCTCTTGTGCCACCTCATCCTCAGAGCAGCGTCAGCCACCCCATAATGGCAACCTAGATCGACAGCCATAAGTGGAGGAAAGGTGCCCACCCTTTTCAATGTACGCCTTTCGGCTCTTCTGAACTGATGGCATTATTCTTCTGATCATTACTCGCACGTCGTAACAATACGGACAACCATGTGGACCTCACCGCGCGTATGACACAGCGAGTGGCTGCTGGCATGGGCAAGACTGCCGTTTTGTTGCGTGTCGCGGAAGGGATGGGGGTTTCGGGTAGCATTGCGGGGGGGGGGGGGGGGGTAGGTGCGGGTCCGCGCCTTGTCTAGCAACAGATACTCGAGCAGCGCGCCCTCCCCGCAGCCTACGTCCACCAAAGTCCCCGGGCGCAGCTCCTCCAGCAGCTGGCCAACGAGGTGGTACCTGCGCCACCGTGCACATCACATACCTCTCAACACCTTGGGCGAGGACTCCCAGGGACATGCTTAAACGTATGTAGGTGCGGATCCTTAGTATGTTTGCGAATGAAATTACCGGCACGGCGGGGTGGAGGGCTCAATAATTCCACGCTTTGCCTGGTGCAACACGATATTGATGGGGCAGGGCTTCATTACCGCTGCTGCGCCAACGTGGGAGAAAACAGGCCGCCGTGGTTGTCGGCAAATTTGGCCTTCACGTAGGTCACCGTGATCGAGAGTACGTCCCCGGCCGCCCCCCAGCGTGCCGGCAGATGCTCTGTGTACAGGCCTCCGGCGGCGAGCGCTGGGAACAGCAGCCGGTGGCCCGCGTGGTGGATGCCTGGCGGGCGGGTTAGTTGGCCTCCCCCCCCGGCCCCGCGCAGGGACATGATCATGTCCTCCACCTGCCACGCGGCGGCGGGCAATGGCCAACAAGGTGCATTTGGTGTCTCTGTCCTCTAGCAGCGGCACATCCGCTTTGCCGCGCCTTAAACCACCAGGCCTGTCCACATGTAAGCCGTCTTGTTCGTGCTCTCGGTGCTACCCGAACTCTCAAGCGACCCTATATATAGTGCTATCCCCGGTGCATGAAGAGGCAGCCCAAGTGGGCAAGTCGCACACCTGCTTGGCCACCGCACCGCTGCCCAATTGCAGCGCCAGCACGCCGCGTGACGACTCGAGCACCTCGGAGGTGTCCGGTGCGGTCACAGTGTACGACAACCTGATGTCGCTGTCTCCATCCATCTACAGATCAAGGCGGGCACAGCGACGGCGCAGCTTAAACCAACTGTTATGGCAATGTGGGATGAAGACACTTTCATGGAGTCCAATGAGTCTGAGGCCCGGTCTTCCTGCCCATGACGGGCATGTTGAGCAGCTTGCCCAGAGCGGCGGAGAGCGGGAAGCCAACGCATTGCAATGCAGCCCCCATTACAACTCTCGATTGCTTGCTTTTGCGGGCATCAACGCATCACACAAGCCATGCTCGCCGGTTTGACTGAAAGGGGGTCCCGGAAACGTGGGCCGGGAAGACGGATGGCTGAGTCGCCGTCACCGGGGTCAACAGCTCTGCTGAATGCAGCCAGACACTCGCAGGTCACGTGTCTCAGCAGGCGCCCCTGGTGCGAGCACATGCCCAGCACACCGGCAGCCGAGTGTGTGTGTGGCAACAGCTCAGATGGGCCGCGCACCTGCCTCCCTGACGTGCATGGCGCCACAGCAGAGGTGCCGTGCACTTCCTCCCCCTCAGCCGTCGCCAGCTCCTTGCTCGAGGGAGCGAGCAACGAGATTGCCAGGGCCTGGGTGCGCGGCAGAGATGTTGCGGGCGAGGCTGAGGTGAGCATGGATGCGCTGGATGCGCTCGCGCCTGCTGGGCTCGGGTGGGGGAGATCAGGGAGACATTGCAACCCCGCGGCAATGCCAGGCGTACCTGCAGCTGGTGCACTGCCTGCAGTGCAGCGTTACCCTCCGCCATCTCCTTGCTGCAACATCAACAGGGGGTGAGGCCAGAGGTCGATGTGAAGCCGCGTGTGCTGTCACTACCATCATTGTCAATAAGGCCTCGACCTTGGCATTGTAGCGGTCAGCATTACATGTGCATAGACATAGAGGCGGACAAAGAGGCATACCTCCATACACATACACATACACATATACACATGCGCATGTGCACGCGCGTGCACATACCTCTGACCGCTGCTGCTCTCACAGACGGCGCTGGCTTGGCGGCCTAGCATGTCCTCCACTCGGATCGTGCACCTGTGGCAGGGGCGGGGGCACGTTCATCCAGAGGTGCGAGAGCGCGCTGCTCAGTGATGGAGGGGCCCACGCCCGGGTAGCTGGAAGGCATACTCTTCGCGCAAGGGTGGTACGCGAAAGGGCTTTGATAATGGCAACAACAGCCGGTACTCCTCCTCCAGCTTTGCTCACCTGAAGACATCGGCGCCATCCACACGGCGCGTTTCGGTATTCTGGCTGGGCGGGCTGAAACACAGCCCTGCGGCAGCCTCGCACAGCATTTGCCACGGTGACAGTGGACTGCGCCACGGCAGCCTAAAGAGCGGGGTTTGTGACGGGACACACGGTCGAGTCAAATTAGACTCGCAAGTGTGCATGCGACATGAGACATATGAGACATTGCCCCCGTCCCAAGGTGCATGTGTGTCCTCGTTGCTGCTACACCACTGCCTCGCCCATGCGCATGTGATCGCTGGCCGCATGTGATCACTGCACCAATTGCGGCAGCCAGGGAAATGTGCTACCCCTCTTATCAAGATGGCGCAGGTTCAGACGCGGTGGCACTGGGCATCGTCGATGAGGCCAAGCGCCTGACATGCGTTGCATGCCAGGAAACCCTGCTGCACAGGCGATAGCGACCGGCGGGGGGGGGGGGGGGGGGGGGGATGGCGTTCACGTGAAAGCGGTTGGCAGGCGAAGCAGCCAAGGCGCGCCCAGAGCGCGTGCGTAGCGCAGTTCCGGCAGGAGCGCTGCCCAGGAGTTCAGACACTGACCCACGCCAAAGTCCTGCAAGCAGGCAGCGCGGGGCGGCGTCACATTGTCACGTGCAGTGAATCGGGATGGCTGCGGAGCTTGGGGTGAAAGGATGAAAGGGCGGCTGCGGGGCTCGGGGTGAAAGGGATATCAAAGGTTGCCAGTCTGCTGTCCCCAATGCATGGAATATATATGGGTGCATAGGTGCCCAATACAACTTCACGTAACCATAGGCATAGGCAGACACAGATCCCGGCGCGGTATTGAGACCACTGCGAACAAGAATCTCCCCTGCCTGCCATAGATTGAATGTAGGCGAAACCATAGCGGAACTACAGCGAGCGCTGTTGTCGGTTGCAATCGCAACTTGAGTGTTCTTATAAGGCTGTTATGGCCGAGTCGGCATCCGTAAACTTATTTAAATACAAATATGATGTTGACATGGATATAGATACAACCAGACAGACACAGACACGGCACACACAGGAGTGTACGCATGTGTATACTGGGAGGGGGCTCACCCGTGTTATCATGCCGCCCTGCCCTTTGTTGACACGGCACACCGCCAGCAGGGCCGCGCCCGCCACCGGGCGGCCAGCGAGCCACGACGCGCGCACATTGACGCGGCACCCCGCCCCGCCGGGCGCAGCGCTAGGATTCAGCGTGTACAGTGATGGCCGGAAGCTGTCCCTGCGCACCGGCAGCAAAGGTGGCACGGGCGGACAAGGAGTTCAGCCGGAGCACATTTGCGCGGGGTACTTGCTTGCTGCCGGCGGCTCCTTGGGGCGATAGCGTGCACTTGTATGTCAGCATCAACGCCGCGCGCTACCCACGCTGCATGAGGGTGCTTGAAAGGACCGAGGGCGTCATGCTGTCTCACCCCCAGACCACCTCCGCGGGGGTGGCGCCGCCGTTGCTCTGCAGAACCACCAGTGAGCAGGCTGATAGTCAGGCACGATCGTCCCCCTGATGACGACCGGATGCCATGGTGGGATGGCGCTAGCATGGCCGCTCCAGTGGCTGTAAGCAGCATTGGATGGGTGGGGCACCCCGGCGTACCTGGACCACTTCAAATGATGTGGAGACTGAGACCTGCGCCAGCGGTGCGTGTGGGGGCGACCGTGGTGAGTCTGGGAGTTTGGGGATTAGGGGGCATGTGGGATGGGAGGAGTGGAGGACAGAGGTACAGGGCTCCGTGGTGTGCGGTCTGCTAGGGAGATTGCTGATGGGTTCATCGACCGTGGTGGGGAGGAGGGGGGAAGGGGTCTGCACCTTGCCGTGGTGTATGAGCTCAGCAGAGCTGCCGCCCAGCGCTGCGGCAATCTGGGGGTGTTACCACCACTGTCATACTTAGTACACACGCGCTCTGAATGGACCCGTGACCGATCAAGGTCAGGGCCTCAGATGAGGGGACCAGGTGCAGGGGCAGAGGGGCGGTTTGGCGGGGGGGGGGGGGGGGGGGGGAAGAAGGGGGGCTAAGAGTCTATGGCTATAGTCTTAGGCTCAATTATTAGGTTCTTAAAGAAGCAGCAGCATTGCGGAGCATAGTGCAGCTTTGAGCAGCGGAGCTGCACCTGATCAAGGTGGAAGCAGCTCGTGTCCAGGCCGACCTCAACCAGCGGCTGGCTCGCCTCCACCGCCACTAGGGTTGCCTTGCATACAGCAAGCTGCCTCTCGCCTGACGGCTCCTCCGCAGCGGGAGCGGCGCCCCCCTTAATGGTGGCCGAGCCATACCTGGAGCCGGCCATCAGCATTCCCCATGAAAAGCAACAAATCAGCATGTGTCGTTGATTCACCCACATGCAGGCACTGGCTTCGATTAGCTGCTTTGACCGTTCATGAAGTTTTTTGCGCGGCCAGAGCGGCCGTGGCAGCCAATTCTGAATCGGCGAATAAGTGTGTACATACTTGCAAGCCTTCATCACAGTGGTTTGCAGCAGTACACATGCACACACAAACACACATGTATGTGTGTATATATACATGTGTTTTCCGACGCATATATAGTAACTCTTCTTATAAGCCACAAATTGGTGTTGCATGCAACCTACAAGAACATTCGGGATAGTCCCGCTATAGTTTCGTCTACATTTGATCTTTGGCAGGCAGTGCGGGTTTGCCGGCACCCACAGGTACACATCATACATGTGTTTATTCGTGTTTATACATGCATATATAGTACAATGTGTGGACAGTCGATAGTCCATCCAGCCAGCCAGCCACCTGAAGAACTGCCCGTCGTGCGACACCTCCAGCTCGCCAGGTTCCGGCAGCTTCTGGTCCCGCAGCGATACCCAAAGCGCCGCCAGGCACGACTCCGGGCTGGAACCGTCCGCGGCGTGCTCCGCACACCACCGCTGCACCGGCTGCGTGCTCAGTGCGGCGCTGACTGGCAGCCAGCCGCCCGTGTGCTTGGAGGCCTCCACCCGCAGGAAGCGGAGCTCGCGCTCGGTCTGTTGCAGCGGTGGCAGCACTTATGTCCAGGTCATGCAAGCTCTCGACGTTAACCTTCAAAATGCGATGCCTGCGCTGATGCGCGGCTGACTTCATTCCGCGGTTTCACTGGCTGTTTATGGCAGGCTGTTTCGGTGTGTGGGTGGTTGTTGGGGGAGGGGGGAGGGGGTACTGCTCGGCGTAGCCAAGACACGGCTCGGCAGCACGGCCCAAGGCCCGACAGTACGGCTCAATGAAACATAGCTTTGCAGCTGTGCCATCCTAAACATCGTTAGTGTCGCTCCTGATATAGAGACCAAGAGTAAACCATACCCCATCGCCCTCCGGCAACAGCGGTAGCAGTTGCATATTTGCGCGTCCCGTCCGACAAGCGACGTTCCCGTTCTCCAGGAGTAGAGTTGACCGCCCCCAACCGGGCGTTCCGCCATAATGCGGGCGCCTACCTTGTCGCTGCATGCTGCCTGCAGGGCCTCGGCGGCGGTAGCGGAGTCCGCAACCGTCACTTTCTGCGGTCGCTCCAGATCGAAGGCGGCGAGGTGAGCCAGCGCCGCCTCCGCTGCCGCCGCCTCGGCGGCCTTCTTACGCGAGCCACCCCCCTGAAGGATGCGCCAGGCACCGGCGGCCCGCCCCCCTCCGGCTGCTCTATCGCCGGCACCGTTACCGAGCTCTCGAAGCATCCCTTGCCCTGGTTGAAGGCGGTGGCGAAGGTGAGCTGAAGGCGGTGTCTCTGCGCCCATTCGTTCAGCGCACCACGCGGGTTGGTGCTCGTCATTTTGTGCGCGTCCTGACTGCCAGGCGCTGGCAGTTCCTATCGCTGTCTCGCTTTGATTCGCGTGTGGCTCGGCTGGGCGCTCTACCGTCGGGTGCGCCGTTACCCCACTGTGCCTATGCTAGTCTCGGGCTGATCGCCACTACAGGTACGTGTACCGACAATGTCTCGCGCAGTGTCGATCGCACGATCCCAGTCTCGAACGAAGCGGCGCGAGTGCTGAGCTGCCAGCGCGGGCGCGGACTCTTCTTGCCGTCGTAGCGACCATATAGCGACTATGTATGTACCCGCGCGTAGCGCCAAGAAAGAGTATGTCCGCCCGGGACACAGGCCAAAGCCGCCCCAGCACCTCTTGACCTCTTGACCTCTTGCGCCAACGACTGCAGTCGTAGGTCGTCTGGCATAGCCCGTATACACCATTGCCCCTCAACCCCGAAGGACCACGCCCCGAAGCCACTAGCGACTAATGCATCAACCGGGTAAACCCAGGACACGACGGGACGATATTGCCGAAATTCATCGACCGCCAGGAGTCGATACCGCCCCCCGGACCTCTCGCGTACGAGACGACCGCTCAGAGGCCTCAGCCGAGCAGCGGACAATGGATGTACTGTACCTGAAAACCTGCAATAGCGACCATTATGTAAGGATTTGTCGCTGATATCTCCGGGGGCGCACGCGAGATAATTGATTAGTCGCCATATAAACCGCCGCAGCTTCATTAGGCCGGCTCGATTTAATGATATGTTTTAGTACTCTACTTTCCGGAGAAACAGGCGGGGGGGGGGAGGGGGGGGGTCACTATGTAAGTGGCATCAACTTTATGTTCACGTACTTAAGCAGCACTCGGTGGCTGGGAGCGGTGCATGAGCGGCTGGGGGCTCAGACCCGCACCGCCGTTAATATCCAGGCCAGGCATATCCTTGCTTGGATACGGCGCTTGGCCAGGCTTATTGATGGAGGACTCATAGTAGATGAGGTGTTAAAGACTGTCTACACTAATGTTTTGCCTTTATGCAAAACCTGTCAGCGAGCCGGCTATCATGTGCTCGTGAGGGGCGCCAAGCAAGGCCAACTGTGCTAAGAAGATGCAAGACGAACTTGATAGGTAGGCAGCAGCATTGCGCAGCATGGCATATAACATCGTGCTATGTGAGACGAGCAGCAACACTTAGCAGTGGCATAGATCAGCTCAGCAGCATCATAGCACTACATGGAGGAGTGGATACATGGCCACCGTATGGTTGGGTTGCCATGATGCTGACTGCAATATGGTGATGGTTCCAAAAAGACAGTGCCCCACCTTCTCTCCATTTTATGCCTGCATATACAGCCTTCTGCACACAGCCATGCATTGAAACTATGAAAAATCATGTCAGTGGTAGTAGTTATCATGCAACTTTGGGCATGTTCTATTAAGTACAGTGAGATCAACATGAATAAGGTAGGGGAGGGGGGTGGAAACAGGGGGGGGGGGGGGGGGGGTCTAAAACAAAAAATTAATCGTACCCGCCTATCCTACTTGCTAAAGCAACGTGCCGTTCGCAGAGAGGATGCAGCAACATCATACAAGGCTGGGAGGCTTTCCCGACGATTTGGAGTTTTCTGCCTCCCAAAACTTTGCCGTTCCTTGCCCGATTTCAGTAAAAAAATAGGTTTCAAAGGGAGATAGGCAGAGAAGATTAGCCAAAAAGTGTGCAGGCTTAGTTACACGGATGAAAGGGCGGGGTACTTGCGACAAAGAGCCACAAAAAGGGGAGGGAGAGCGGATTGTGCGGGCAAGAGGTCAGCACAAAACTAAGAGAGTGGTCCAGTCTAGCGGACGATTATGGTTTAATAAGATTTGATGGGTATGGGGTGACCGCCGTTCTCGCCCTAGGGGGCGGCACGCAAAATGTTGTACATCGACTATCAGTACTAAAGTACTAGTGAGTGCCAAAGCACATGTAAAGCATCAGTGTTTTTGCACCCGTGCTAAAGCACCAGTATTGATGTTAACACCCGCATACCCTAAGGGCAGGGGGAAAAGGAAACCCCAAAAACACAACTCTCGAAATTTCAAAGGAGGTAGGCAGGGAAGATTAGCCACCTCTGTCTTCAGGACTGCGGAGGAGCAGGGCGGTTCCCGACGGTGCGGGGATGCTGTCGAGAAGGCTGCAAAGGACCACAAGGGGAGAGAGCCAGCCGAACAAAAGCGCGGCAGCACGAGTAGGAAGCGTCGTCGGGTCGATGTAGTCGTTGATTACTGCAGAATTGCGGGTCCACCCGCCCAAGCGGCGGATTTTATCAAGGGGCACACCTGCTGCATCTGCGCCAGACGCCGCGCCCTTCTGTAAGGAATGCGAGGTCCACACAAATCCTTCGGGGGGGAGGGGGGGGTATGCGGGCGACGGCCCGCGTGAGCCAGTCGCCGAGGTGGAGGCGTTCCATGTGAGGGGCGGTGTAGTCATGTCGCCATGGCGCGCCCATAATCGGTCCGGTTGCTTGGGGGAGGGGGCTGCCCGGACCGCTGCGTCGCGGTAAGCGATGAAGCGGCGGAGAAGGGCTGTCCACGCGGGGAAGGCGGTGGCAGGGATTTGGAGTAGGGGCTTGAAACCGTCTCGACGCTTGCGATGTCCCCCCTTCGCGCGGTTGACGTAGAGGGCGATGTTATAGGTGTCCATGGCCATGTCTCGGAGTCGACAGAAAACGCTAGTAAGACTCGCCTCGGGAGTAAAACATAAATGTTGAGCATACCGCGGCGCCCTCGCGGAGGACGATGCCGTAGCCGGGGGTGGTCATGGGAAGATCAGCAAGGTCGTCAAGGATGTAAAGACGTCACATGGAAGGGGGGCGCGCCGCAGCTCCTCGCTAGTCTCGAGTTGACGGATTTGAAGTGCCCGCTTCATGTCGCTGATGGCTGGGCCGGTGGCAGGGGCGTCATCTCGACCGGTGTGACGCAACAAGGTGTTGATGGCTGAGAGGTAGGGTTGCAGAGAGCCGGCACCGATGGTGCCGCGCTCCACGATCCAGGCGAGGTAGCGGACGCATGTAGCCTCGGTGCAGTCGTCCCGGGGGGAGATGCCTTCGTCGTCGATTCAAAACTCAGCGAAGAGACGAACCTTGCCTTTTTAGTTGGAGTAGGTGCTGGCCGTGAGCGAGGTAGTCAGCAGATCGAGCACCTTGGCACCCCAACCGTCTGTGCCATAGAGAGTGTCGATGCTACCTCGCATGAGCTCGCTCTAGGGAGCCTTTGCTGCGGCGTTGGCGATGAAGTAGGTAAGTGTCTTCGTGGTGCGGTGGGCACGCCGGAACGCGCCGTATCCCGCGGCCGGGTATGGGGGTGGCGCTCGCCGGTTGGTGTTGGCCGAATTAGGGGCGACACGAAGCTGATGCCATGACGGCAGGGTATTGTAGCGGCTGACGTCGTAGCGAGCGTCGCGTAAGTACCGGGCTTGTCTAGCTGCTTGTGAGAGGCCGCCGCGCTGACGGCGGTTGAAGAGGATTAGCGTGGAAGGTCGGGGAGGCCGCGCCAGAAAGAGGGAGTCGGTGTAGACTCGTGATGCAGATGTTGAAGGACATAGTAGCGCCACAGGGGTTGATCTTGGCAGGGGTAACGGGAGGATGACGGCTCGCGTAGGGGGGTCAGTGGTGAGAGAGTCCCGCTCATGCCGACGACTCTAGTGCAGCGTTACCTAGAAGGCGCGCCCGGAGGCAAAATTGTACTGTTGGCGGCGGGTACTGGTACGTAGCGTGCAAGGTCCGTAACTGGTATGGGATATATGACGGCATGCTACAATCTGGCTACAATCTTGCTGGCTACAATGTCGGGGCGCGGTACAGGCAGATTGTTTTTTGCATGTTGCTATCACTATAGTAAAATTACGCTACAATTGACGGCGCCACGGCTGCGTGAGCGGCGGCGGGCAACCCTGCGCCCGTCCAGCCGGGGCGCAGTCAGTCGCACGCGGTTGTCAAGCAGTGGCTACGGCTAACATGCGGCGGGTACCAGTATCCCCGTATGTATGTAGTACCGGAGACGGCAAGGCGAAGCAAAATCATGTGCAGTCAGTGGGGCCGTTTTATTCTTCTTCTTCAGCCGCCGAGATTGTGCGCGAGCCCTGTCGCGACGACTAGTCGTATGTCAACGGGTGTAGCGTGCATATCTAATATAGTAGGGCACCAGTATACCGGTAGCGACTACTGGTAGCCTCGAGTAAGGATTGTTGCGTTAGGCATGCGGTAACTGCCCACCTAGCTAAAACACGTTCCTTGTCAGGGTATTTGTTGCATACTTGTATGACAAAAGCGCATAGGCTTGACGAGAAAGTACGACGGCTAGCGAGGTGCTCGCCCGATAACTTGACTTTGGCTTAGTACTGAACGCCCGAGTGAAGTTCTCGGGCGAGCACCTCGCTAGCAGTCGTACTTTCTCGTCAAGCCTATGCGCTTTTGTCATACAAGTATGTAACAAATACCCGGACATACAAGGAAAGTGTTTCAGCCATGTAGGCATTTACTGCCTGCCGAGGGCAACAATCTGCGGCACAGCGCAATAATCTAGGGCTCGCCGTCGCAAATATGATGTACCTAGGGGTGTGACTATCCACCAGTTTCTTGTCGCCAAGCCAATGCGCATGCATAATACTTCTGTATGCCGCATTATCCGGGTAGTGTAAGGCTTGCAGCCGTGTATGGATTTTAAACATGCCCAAGGCAACAATCTGTGGCGGGGCGCAGCAATCTAGTCAGTTAAGGACGGTACAAAGCGGGCGGCTGCCGCCGCACCCGCCGCAAGGATCGCCAAGCCGGTGCGGTTTGCTATGACTATGGTACTGGGGTAGGAGCCATGCCTTCGGCCTGCGGAGTAGGCGTCCGCCCCCGCCGAGCGTCTGGGGGGGGGGGGGGGGGTCCTTCATCGTCCCTGAAATCCGGTGGTTTAACACCCCCCCCCCCCCCCCAGCGAAATTGCGCACTGAACGTCGTAGGTACGGCTCGGTCATCAGGGTGTCTAGTGGCCCGCACTTCACTCCGACGGCTAGCACGGCTAGCAAGGGTGACCGCTGACTGAGTGGCGTGCCGATAAGTGTGGGTGGGTGCCGAGGGGGAGGTGGTTGTAGCTCGTTACGGCAGCCGTCGTGCACAACTTCGTGCCTCATATTCCCGCACAATCGGCGGGGAAAATAGTATATTAAGGCAAAACAGTAAACCCTAATCGGGCAACGTGATTTGGCTCGAAAAACAGCAGCAAAACTAGGACCTCGCGGTACATTACATTTTTGCTCGCGTTTTGGCCTTTTCTGTGTGTATCCAAGTGCTTGCGGAGGTACGCCAGACGGAACCGATGGCCGTCGTCGATGGCCTCCATGCTGTGAACGATGGCCTCGAGCCGTTGCCCGAAGGCCGGGGCAATTCCCTAGCCGCCGCCAGCAGCTTACGCAGCTCGATGGTCGAACTAGTGATGAAAGCCCCGCGTACCACACGGCGTGGTAGTATTCATCTGCTGCCGGCTCGAGGCGAGGGTTACCAAGCATGTACTCGAGCACACGGTTGAGGGCGACGGGGAAGAGCCCGGGGCGTCGCAGACTGTCGGGAGGCCTCCCGTTCTCGAAGCATGGTAGAGTTGTAGCGAGGGCGAGTTTCCAATTAAGGTAGTGTGTTTCGTTCGAAGGGGCGAAGGGCGCAAGAACGCTTTGGTCCATACCACTTGCGCGGGACTCATTCCCGCCCGGAATGGCGTCCTCTTCACCGGTAGCTGCCGGCGGCATATGAGTCTCTTGATGAGTGGTGAAGAACATGGAGAGCTGCTCATGGATGAGTTGCTTCAATCGTGTATCTTCCGCCTGACGACGCGCCGCCTCGATGGGTCGCGGCCAATTGTTGTCGTTCCGACGCCCTCGACAGCTTCCGCCTTGCCGACGTCGACCATCTTGGGGGCGGTAGATGAGCCGCGGCACGTCATTGCAAAGGGGGTCGTCGGGGAGAGAGCCGCGTGGAGAAGAAAGAAAAGAAGAGCCTCGGCTTGAGCTGGTCATGTGGTAGCAGCGCGAGCGGAGGGTGGAAGGTTTAGTACCGTTTCCGAAGGCCGGAGCACTCTTCACGGTACGAAACCGCGAGTTAGTGTTGCGCGGGCAGGAGGTCAGAACAAAACTACGAGAGTGGTTCCAATCTAGCGGACGATTATGGTTTTATAAGTTTTGATGGGTATACGGGGTGACCGCCGTTCTCGCCGTAGTGCGCGGCACGCAAAGTGCCGTACATCGGCTCTCAGCACTAAAGCACTACCGGTGTGAATTACAAAAAGGGCAGCTCCCCAGAATTAGAAAATCAACACAGCAAGCCGCCTAAAAGCGGCCCGCATCCCGCATAAGGCGGGATGGATGAGTGATGCGCACACGGTTCAGAGTCCGGGCCACGCGAGCACGTGTGTGTGTGGGTGATCCTCGGACGTGCTGTGCAGCTTCAGCAACGGGATGGCAGACGAATCTGCGCCGTCTGATGAGGCAGCGAGCGCGCTCTCGAGCGGCCACCAAGCTCAGGACCCCGAGGAAATCTCTTGCGAGCAAGGCCTCTTGGTGAGCCCGGGTGATGCACCGAGTGCCCCGCGATGAGAGGGCACCCCGATCCGCAGCCAAGCATGCGATACCACGCACTGTGCGGTGCACCCCCTTGCTCACCTCACCCACTGTGCCAAAGTCCATGCCCGGGTACTCCGACATATCCAGGATGTATCGAAGAGGACCCTTCTGTCCGGGCTCTGTGTTGTGCCACGCCGCATCCCGCGCAGCCAACCCCCGTTGTATGTCGCCCAACAGGGAGCGCTCAAACCGGTCCACCGCCATGGCCCGGGGCACTGAAGTGTACTTGACCCCGTACCGCATAGTCTTGAACTCCAGCAGCGTGGACTTCAAGCTCCGGGGATCATAGATCCCGGTCACGACGTTGGACGCCGGAAGGGAGAGCTCTGCGTCCGGCACTAGGTCCTTGAGTTCATCCCTGGGTACGGTGTTGCCGAGAGGCACTGCCTGCTGGAACAAGTCATCCACCTCCCGCCGTACCGCGATACCTAGGTCGTGAACACAGTGATCGCGGAAGGCATCTGCGATAGCGTCGTGTTGTACACGCCACTGAGCGTCTCCAGGCGCCGGGAGGTTCATGAGCGCGTCGCCGTATAGATCAACAATGACGGGGTTGTGCTCCGTCGAGGGCAGAATGATCTGGCACCCAACCACCGGGGCCAAGCACGGGCTAGGCAGAAAGAAGTACCCGGCAGCGACCTCCCGCAGCTCATGCGGAGTCATGGCTGTCCGCGCGGTGGGGATGGCCATTGTCCACATGCCTGACGCCGCGTCGAGCTGGTTGAACAAGATCCGTTCCCTACATGCATGTGGCAGGGAGAGCGCACACCTCATTTTGAAGCCGAGAGTTGTTGGCCTGGTCTAGAAATGCCGTGAGCTCCTTTTGCGAGCCCGACGCAGCCTCCACTTTCCGCTCCATCTGGCGTGCATCTGCGTCGCCAAGATGGCCAACAGTAGCCGCTTGGAGGCGGCCCACCGCCTCGCGCATCTCCGCGGCGTAGCTGTCCGACCCATGAGCATCGTTGAGGAAGTGGTCATACTGGCGGGCGGAAGAATTTGCGTTGAAGCTGCCTCGGCCAAGTACGGACCCGAGCTGTGGGTCGAAGAAACCATGGGTGGGGGTGTTGGTGCCGGAGTTCCTAGTCAGGAACCTTGGGAGGATGGCATTCATGCAGCCGATGAAGGCGGCATCACGAACGGTAGCCATGCGGCGGATGCCAGCTCCCTTCAATCGAGTGGGGAGGTGAAGCATGTTGCGCGCCCTGGCCACTGCATCCTCGCTCAAGGTAGCCACCTCCGCTGCCATGGGGTCGGGGTCGTGCAAAAGCTCCGCCAAGAAATCGGCGACCACCGGATTGGTGTCGGTAGGTGCCGTACGTGGAGGGATCAAAAGAGACCCCTAGCACCCGTTCGACCGCCGCGAGGATGGTGGCATCCACCGCCTCCGCAAAGGCCTCCACCTCGGACGGAAGACAATTGCGGAGCCAATACCCCGCCTTGTTTAGCACTGCTGGTAGTAACTGCCAAAGCACCTACCTGTGCTGATGCACCAGTGTTTTTCCACCCGTGCTAAAGCACCAGTTGTCGCCACTGGCGTCGGCACCCCCATACCCTAAGGGCAGGGGGAAAGGAAACCCCAAGAACACAGCTCTATTAAAAGAGAATATCGATGTTCACACATAAGGGTAACCGGACCCCAGGGTTGCGTCATAAACGTTAATTAAGGTAGTATCGCGAATTCAGTCGCTATACATGCCAATGATATCGTAAATTCAGAAAATCAGCTCATCCAAAGTGCTCGATTATGCGTACCTGCAAAAAGCGTCTATGATGCGCTTACCGGGTAGTTAACTATTTAAAATTATATATCGATGTGCGGATTCAAGCTGCGCGAAATCTACCCGAAATAAAGATTGATGCTTGCGACTATACTATACCGGTACCGTACCAGTGAGGATTAATTAAGGAAAAAACTATCCTGAGCTGTACTCAGAGCATCGCCCGAGAAATCGTTCGGCCGTTGCGCTGGGAGCGCCGCTATCGATGACTGTAATCCTTACAGCCTGAGGCGTCCACCCCCCGGGTTTGCCGCTGCTGTCCCAGCGCTAGGGATTACTTCCTCCACTGCCGCAGCGCCGAGCACAACTCCCGGCCGGTCGGCACAGTTGAAATCAACGCCACGCAAACCGCGACGAGCAACCCCGCAACGAAGCTGAAAGACCCCCCCTCTCCCCTGTCCACCGCATCCCCCACCCCACATTAAGGTGCACCGGTGTGTGTCAGGTTGCCGTCGCCTGGAAACCCGCTACTATGAGCTTCGGCTTCAAAGAGCTGCGCAAGCAGCTTAAGGATGCCGCCAAGGCTGTGACCGGCTCCGACGCGTACAAACAGGCGGCGGACGTGGCGGGCGTCGTGGCGCGCGGTGCGGGTGACGCGGTGCACCAGGCCGCCGTCTCCGCGCGCGACTCGCTCGCTGCGGCCGCAGGCATGAAGACGCTGCAGAACTACGAGATCGACAAGGTGCAGGTTGCCAGCGCGGGACCCGGCCTCGGATGGAAGATCTTCCCCGCGACCTCCCGGCGCGCGCCAGGTCTGCCCCCTCTCCCCCCCCCCCCCCCCCTCCCCTCCGCTCCTCTCCCCCCCCCTCACCCGCCCTCACATTCGCCATGAACTTTTCCGGACAGCGCACACAGGCGCTCTGCTGCCGGTCATCTAACCAGCTGGCGAGGAGCACGCTCTCAGATGACGGGACGCAATTATTCCGAGACACAATAAACTCTTTTCCACGATCCACTACTTTTTTTGCTTAAAACTTTTTACAGCGCAATCGAGATTAATGAAACTCTCATTCGCGGCTTTTTTTAACAAACTAAGATACAAATCATGGCATTCCGGGGGATGATTGCCGCCGCTTACTGCATCTGCTTTGTGCCTGTGCACGGCGACAGTGATCCCAGGGCAGACAAACCGGGTGAGCGTGTGGATCCTGGACAAGCGCAGCATCGTGGGTGAACACAAGGAGAAAGGGTACCCCCCACCTCCCCCCCCCCCCCCCCCCCCCGCGCGCGTCCACCCTCCCCGCACGCACACACGCCCTCTCTTCCACCCCAAACCATATAGCCTCACCAGCCAAGGTGCCACACTTTTACGAGCAGCTCAGCAAGCCACGCACCGCCGCACCGCCCACAGGAAGACTCGCGGGCTGGAGCTGTATGTGGAGCTGGTCAAGAGGGACATCGCCAACCTGTCCAAGGTGCGGCGGCCACTGCGGCGGTCGCAGACCGGGCCGGTCGATCAGCCGCCTGGCTGCGGGGCGGCATGGATACCAGGCTGTCTGCCTGGCTGCCTGAGTACATGCCAGTTGCAACGTGTTGCTCAGCTGGGCTGAGCACACAGACACAGTACGCAAGCTAAGTGGGAGCATGGTGCATGGGCTAAGGGCAGAAGATACTGTCGAGTGGGGGCTGGGGGCAATCATTGTCCACGGCCCAGCCCAGCTGCCCCCCCTTCCCCCCCCCTCCTTCCTCCTATGCCCGCAGGTGAAGCACCCGTGCTTCCTGCAGATCATCGAGCCGCTGGAGGAGACGCGCAACCAGCTGGTGCTGGTGACGGAGCCGATCCTTGGGTCGGTGCACAATGTGCTGTCTGCTTTCACGGACCTGCCGGAGGCGGTGCCGGAGAAGTACAAGATTGGCAAGCTGGGCGAGCAGGAGGTGCGGCCACGCGGCCAGCGCTGCAGGCGTGTGTGTGTGTGTGTTGGGGGGGGGGGGGGGGGGGGCTCTTGCGTCGTGGATGCCACCTGCGGGTGGATGCCAAACCCCTCGGTGGCACAGCGCTGCTTACATTATGGAGCCAGGTCGCTGCCCATGCTGTTGCTGAGTGCACACAAACCCAAGCAAACAGCTCAAGCAGCCTTTTATGACCATCAGCAGAGGGGAAACCGGCTGTCCCCGGGCACACACACACCCACGCACACACACACACAAGCAGCTCTCTTCCGGCGCTTTTGAGCACCAGAGGCCCGGCACCGAGCCGCTTGGGGGAGCCAACCGTGCGCTGGGAACTGAGCCCCTGCCTCCCCCCTAACCCAACTCCCTCCCGCCCTGCCTGCCTGCCTACCCTGGACCTCTGGGTGCCCGGCAGATCAAGTTTGGCATGCTGCAACTGTCGGAGGGGCTGGCCTTCCTCGGGAACGAAGCCGGCATGGTGCACCGCGGCATCAGCCTGGAGACTGTCCTCGTGTCCTTCAACGGCTCCTTCAAAATCTCCGGTAACCCCCCCCCCCCCCCCCCCCCCCCCTGGGCGCGCCCTCACCCCCTCTGGGGTCCATGCTGTTGCTCTGTTCGACTCTATGGGTACTTTCAGCCCCAACGGGTTGCCAGATCTGCGCCCACGGATGCGCTGTCAGCAGCGAGCGTGATGGAGATGCCATCAAAAGTGCTGAAACACATCGCACCGACATGCATTCCATGCATCCAAGCCGTGGTGCAAGTCAATGCATTTGCTGGACCTGTTTTTCTCCATATTCATGCATGATGGGCTCTTTGATCCCGGGCAGTGTACCACTGCCGCCGAGCTGGCTGGTACGTACGTATCTGCCACCGTACATCAAACGCACACGTCTGAGCCATGGTGGGGGATAGAGTGTGGCGGTAGCAGCACCGTGCCCCGACAAGAGCCAGGCCAGGAACGCCTCTGCGCTTGGCGCATTTAAAAGCAGAGCGCGGCGGTGAAAAGGCGTGGCTCACACGCGCAGAGGAGCTGGCAGGGTTCAGCTTGGCGGTGGGCCCCGGTTTGATGGCGCCGTGCTTGCCGCAGGCATGGGCTGGGCGCTGTCGCTGCGCGACTTTGACGCTGCCTCCGCTCCGTGGAAGTTTGACTTTGCGGACGGCGGGCTGCTGTGGTGGGAGAAGGTGCAGCGGGTGCGGGCCCGCGCTTCCCTTTCTGCGTCACGGCCTGTAAGCAGCTGGCACCGGGGCGATATGCTGAGGGGCCCGGTGCCGCACTCCCTGCGTCTCTCGCGCCCGCTATCACGTGCCGAGCCGGGAATGCTTTGGGCGCACCACTGAGCGCACTAGCTTGCCTGCAGCCGCCGCTGGGCGCGCTGGCCCCGGAGCTCGTCAAGGCGGACGGGCGGCACCTCAATGAGGTGGCCAAGCTCGCGGACGCGCCCACCCCCGCGGCGGACGTGTTCAGCCTGGCGGCCCTCATGTACCACCTGATCGCCGGGCAGCCGCTGCTGATGGTGGAGGACGACACGGAGACGTACTGGCACAAGGTGCGTGCCGTCAGAACAGCTCATGTGGGCACTGTGCTGTCAATCAAATGTTGGTGAGTGCATTCGGGGTGTGCCCCATGGCGTAAGATATCGCCTTGCACAATCGACCGCATGCTTCTTTCTTCAGGCAGTTGAACCCCCCCCCCCCCCCCCCCCCCCCCCTCCCCCCCTTCTGTCGACCTGCCACAATGCCACAGGTTCAGACGCTTGGCTCCCTGGACTTTTCTGCAGTGCCGGCGCTGTTCCAGGCTACGATGAAGGCGATGGTGTCGCTATACCCGAGCCAGCGCCCGGCGGCCATCACCATAGCGCAGGCGCCCTTCTTCACGGTGAACCCACCCCGTCAATCCCTCTGGCACCCTCACCTGCGGCGTAAACTCATTCATCCCAGCTGCGAGGATGTCGGCGGCGAAAGTGCGTGTGGTGTACATGGGTGGCAAGGGATAGTGGGAGGGTGGGTGGTAGGGTGTGTCTGTGCCTTGGGGGGCGGGGAGGACGTCCGTTGGCAGACCACTTGCTTATTGGCCAATGCTCAGCTGACTGACGCCACTGCTGGCGGGGACCTCAGGAGGACGTGCTCCTGCGTGCGCTCAAGTTCCTGGACTCCATGCTCCAGCGCAACAATCTGGAGAAGGCGGGCTTCATCAAGGACTTGGCCTCCTTCTGGGAGCGCTTTGACACGCGTGTGCTCACCAACCGGGTGCGCTGCCACTGCCACATGCATGGACCGCCGGGGCTGTCCCAAGCTTCCACCTCCCCTCGCTTTTGGCTTGAGTGGCACTGTATCGGGTCGCTGACTGAACCGCCGGCTGTGCAAACCAGGTTGTGCCACCGCTGCTGGGGGAGCTGCGCACGGATGCCCTGTCCGGTGTGGTGGTCCCCCTGGTCATCGCCATCGTGAAGAAGCAGTCCAAGGAGGACTTCCTGTCCACTACCCTCCCTGCGCTGCAGCCCATCATGGCCACCGCGGGTGGCGAGACGATGATGCACCTGCTCCGCGGCAGCGAGGCCATGGTGGCGCACATGCCGCGTGCGACGGTGGACGAGTGCATCGTCCCGCTCATTATGCGAGCGTTTGACTCTGGCAACGCTTCAACCCAGGTGCGGGCGGCGGCCGTTGCAGCAGGCCGTGCCACAGCCACAGGATGGTGCTCGCTGAAGTACCCTCCGCGTTCTGCCACATCTGCTGATCAGCGAGCGGCCACTTGAATGCGCATTGAAGGAGGCGCATTGAATATTGACCGAACCTCGCGATCAGTTGCATCAGATCGTATAGTGGTGTCAGTGGTAAAACTTCAAAGTCTCGTGATTCTCGATCGTATTGCCGGCATGCCTGACGTAGTCCAAATGTCGCCGCAACGAGGCGCCCATGCAGGGCTCTGGTGGGTGATGGCTTGACCACTGCCTCCTTTGCGGCACGCAGGAAGAGGCTCTGAAGAAGAGCACGCTGGTGACGGCAGACATGGAGTTCCGGCTGCTCAAGGCGGAGATTGTGCCGCGGCTGCACGCGATGTGCCTGAAGACGACCTCGGCGGGCGTGCGCTTCAACAGCATGGTAGCACTCAGCAAGATAGTGACCCGCCTGGACCAGGACGAGTGCGACAAGATCGTGCAGACAGTGACCAAGGTACGGCAATTGCTGCACGCGTGTCCAAAAAGCACACTGTTTGAGCATGCTTCAGGACTGTGCCTGCCATGGAGGCACTCGATGGGTGAAGGCGGGCTCTGACTGAATGTGCCCATTCGCCCGGCGCCGCGCAGGTGGTCACCGTCGACAAGAGCTCCGGCACCGTCATGTGCGTGCTGGGCCTGGCGCAGGCCATCTCCAAGCAATGGGGCGTGGAGATGACGGCGCAGAAGATCCTGCCGTTGCTGTGCCCGCTCACCGTCACTGCCCAGAGCCCGCAGAACTTCGAGGCCCTGCTCAAGGTGGGGCATGGCGCCGCCAGCGCAGACCACCCTGCTGCCGCAGCTGTGGCGGGTCAGCCACACGTATTACATGGGGCGCGGCCACGCTCTCAGGGCCGGTGCGGTGTGCTGCGCGCAGGTGATCCGGGAGATGCTGAGCCTCATCGAGAGCAAGAAGAAGCCAGTCGGGGAGGCAACTGCGTCGTCTGCGCCAAGTACATTCCCCCTTCAATCCTGCGATGCCCAGCATGATGATGCTGTTCCTTGTACGGAAAGCTTCTGAAATTCGCATGTAGATCTGGGGGTGCTGACGCGGTCATAAGATCGCTGTGAATATAAACATGCCCTACCTCGTGGCTAGAGTTCCGTCCTCATGATTATGAGGCGAGTTTTGATGCGGCATTTGTGTGGTGGATGTGTGCTGCATGCAGGTGGCGGCGTGGCGGCGGCCGCGGATCCCTACAGCTCCTGGAGTCTTTCCTCGGCGACCACAGCCAACGCCAAGACCATCCCCATCCAGCCCCCCACCCCAGGCGCGCCCCCCGCGGACCAGGACGACATGTCGTGGCTGCGCCCCACAGGCAGCGGCCAGGTCGTTGGCGGCGCAGCCGCGGCGGCCCCAAAGCCGCCTGGCAGCGCACCGATGGCGCCCCGCCCAACAGCGCCGGCCCCCATGAAGGCGGCCCCGCCCAGGCCAGCCCCTGTGGCATCGCAGCCCATGGCGGCCAGCAAGCCTTTGGCCCTGCAGCCACCCCCCATGTCCGCCGCCCGGTCCGCCTCTACCCCCTCCGTGTCGCCGGCATTCAAGAATACGGCGCCGCCTGCTCAGAGCAGCGCCATGCCCTCCTGGCAGCAGCCCACCTCGTCAGGTGCAGCCTCCCCCTCCCCCTCCTCCCCCTCTCTTCCTTCACACCGCTGCTATACACCTTCCCCTTCCCCTGCCACTGGCCACTGGCTCTGCCATTCATCTGTGGGAATGCTCTTTGTGTTCGCCCCTGTTTTTTTGGGCAGTCAAAAGATGTTAATAGATGTTGCACTCCGAGTGCCCAGTGAGCCCCATGAATCTTGACCTAGGCCTGCATTTGCCGTATTCCCTCGCTCCCCTTTGGATGTCGGACCCAAGTATGGGATTAGGGCCCCGAATATTTGGGCATGTATTACAGGTGCCAACGCAGCAATGGAACCCATACATTGCCCTCACATTGCATGCAACCCAGATGTTGCGCCAACCGGTGCCATAATTCCAATGTTGTTTTGTCATTATCTGGCCTTTGACGAGTTCACGTGGGTCCTTACGTGCAGTGTTAGTCTCTATCACGTCGACACCAGTGTATATGTAGAAGTGGCTGTGATGGCGCGGTGTCTGCCTGCCTGCCCATAATTCCCCGGCAGCACCTGCCTCCCTATGCGTGAGACTGGCACTGCCCGTATCGCCTGTTGTCACGCGCTGACAGCGCCAAGTGTTGCTGCCTTTTCGCCCGCAGGCGCCGCCACTTCCTGGGGACAGCCTCAGCCGCCCAGCGGCATGATGGGTGCGCCCACTGCCTCCGCCGGGATGCCGGGCAGCAGCTGGCAGCCCGCCGCGGCCTCCACCCCGTCGTCTGACCCCTTTGCCGCGTCCTCCTGGGCGCCCCCGACCTCCGCGGCAGCGCCGCTGCCTGACCCGTTCGCCGCCCCGATGGCCAACGCGCCGCTCAGCCTGGCGCCGCCGCCGTCTGGGATGCTGCCGCCACCGCAGCAGGCGGTTGGTTCCGGCATGATGGGCGGCGGCTTCGGGCCCCCGCAGCAGCAGGCGGGTGGGTACTCCGGCATGATGGGGAATGGGTACTCAGGTGTGATGGGCGGCGGCTTTGGGGCCCCGCAGCAACAGCAGGCGGGCGGGTACTCCGGCATGACGGGCAGCAGCGGCAGCGGCGGGATGGCGGGCGGCGGCTTCGGGGCGCCCGCGGCCGGCGACCCCTTTGCGACGCTCGGCCCCCCGCGGAGCGGCGCCCCCATGCGCGGCCCGCCGCCCGCGCAGCGCCCGCCCCAGCAGCCCCCCGCCCCGAGCTCCAACTCGCTCATTTAACACCCACCAAGCCAGGGCATTCCGGGGCAATGCGTGCGAGACGCCAGCCTGTAAGCAACCCGACCGGTGTGATGAGTGTCTCGATGGCTGTGCTGTAAGCAACCGACCTGTCTGAGGCGTGTCTCGAGGCAGGGCAGCGAGTCATGGCATTGAAACTGTTATTACCACACGCGGACTGGCTGGCTGCTGTGTACCGCCGAAGCCAGCTGGCTGCATAGCCGGTATACCTCCTTGTGTGCCCCCTCCCCGGGCCTCTCACATTATCTCCGGAACAGGGGAGGCGGCAGTGGCTCTTTGTGTGAGCATGCATGCCCGGGTCTTCCGATTGGATGTATGTAGTGGTGAGGAGCGGGCGGAGTATATATTACCGTATGTGTGCCGAGGTTGAGGTGCAAAGTAGGGAGACAGTCCACGCCCACGTGCCATACGTAGGATGAAGTTCCGATGGTGTGTGTGGTGGGTGTGAGCATATGTTGGGCATCGCGGGTAGTAAGAGGAAATGGGCACTAAAAAGAATTTGTCGCTGTGCCCATTTCAAGCCCTCCAGCTCAGCGATATCCGGAGCTGGTTCACGCGAACACAGATATGAACACATATATCTTGATATATGAAAGTGTTTGTTCGAGCATATCCTGGCGATAACAGTAAGCAATATTTATGTCCCATCATTAGCGCTGCGTCACAACTACGGGTAGCTGACGAATGCCGAATGAGTTACGCATGCATGGGAATAATGGCGAATAAATATGGCCGAATGTTTTGCGGTCGGACATTGTCGACATTGATACCGAATGAGCGGCGAAGCTGATGCGAAATGAAAAGCGAATTGGAATGTCGAAAGCTTGTCGGGGCGAATTTGCTACTACTGGCGGCGGAAAATGGCGCGAATTTGCACAGCGGGGGGATTGGCGCGGGTAAAAACAGATCATTTTAAAACAGGTCGCAGCGCCGTCACTACTCCCTTAGCATCGCGCCGCTCATTCAGTCTCGGCTCGTCCCGCGGTTCCAGCGCGCCAAACCGCGTCAGCAAAAGCCGCGGTCGTTAACCCTTATTACAGGTAGCCACACCGTCCGAAGCTGAGGTCTACCGACAGGAGAGGCTCGTCGACTGTGTCGCCACAGCACTGCGATCCGACAGCCACCCGTGGCGTTGGCTTTCCCAGAGCAGTAGGAGCGAGAAAGCTCGCGGGCTGGCAAGGTGGAGTTGTAGGCGCGTCACGCGTGGCGGCGGGTGTGAAAATGGCGGTGGACCGGATGGGGAGCAAGAAGGCGAGCCCCTTCCTGCTGGAGGGCGGTGCAGCGGCCGCGAAGAAGAAGCCGCCGGCGCGGCCCAAGCCTGCCTCCGGTATCGTGGCGTCGCTGCAGCAAGCGCGCTCCGCCACGCGCGAGGCGGACGATGAGCTGCGGGTGCGCATTGCCCCCCCCCCCCCCCCCCCTCTCGACCTCCGCCTCCGCCTCCGCCGACGCGGCAACAGACGCCCTGACCCTCTTGGTTGTCCTCTCCAGTCTGCACCGTCCAGACGCCGCCGTCCCGCGTTGTCTTTTTTCCTCGCCTTTCCGGGAGAATGGGCTGCTTCGCGGACGCGTAGGATCTGGCGCGGCTGTGGAAAGGGCGACGAGGGACGCGGTAGGAGAGGGCATGGTAGGGGGTTGAGACTGGCGCGGGGGGGGGGGGGGGGGGGGGTTCAGACTGGCGGGGCTGCGCCATGGTTGCTCACAAGTGCGTGGCCGCGGGCTTGCAGGCGATGGCAGCCCGCATTGCAGCGCTGCAGGAGGCGGAGGCGATGGCGGACTCGCGCATCCAGAAGGTCAAGGGCAAGGTTGACAAGGTGGGTTGTGCCACCCGCTGAGGGGAGGGGGGGACTGAGGGGAGGTGCCCAAGGGGGGGAAGTTGGTGGGGGGGGGGGGGGGGTGTCACCACCTCTCAGAGAGAAGGCTGAGGAGCTAGCTGCGTCGCGGGGGCGCAGATACTGTCGGAGCGCTCGGCGTCCAACAAGGTGGACTACGTCTGCGCGGACGACGAGGCGGCCGGGGGCAGCAAGGTGCGGATGTCCCACCCGGCGCTTCCCACCCCCAGCCTGGTGGGTTCCGATGCCTAGGGGGGTGGGGGACATGACGCGCCCCCCCCCCCCCCCCCCCCCCATGGCCCGCTGTCCCGTCACCACCGCGGATGCTGATGTGCGCCGCGGTTCTCCTTGTAGGGTGCAGAGAAGCGGCGAGGCGGTTCGGGGGGCGGAACCGTTCCGGCGCTCGCTCGTGTCCGTCCGTGGATGACTCAGTGGAGCCCGCCAAGCCAGCGGTGCCCCCCCCCCCCCCCCCTCCCCCTTCATGGACGTGAAAGATGTGGGTGTTTCGCCTCTATGTTGCAATTGGATTAATGCCAATAGCTACGAGTGCATCACTAGTCCAAAGCATGGTTACGGTAGGTTAAAAACCTTAGGTTACTGTAATGCAACATTAGGTTATCGATGCACGCCATCAGGTCGCTGCTGTGTTTCACCTTGCCGCCGGGTGCTGACTTGGTTGCCGGATTGCTGTACACATGGGTAGGCCAATAAGAAAGGCAAGGCGGGCGGGCTGCCGCGCAGCAGCAGCCGCACCGCGGAGAGGCAGATGCTGGCCAACCGGGACACAATGCGCCGGGGGGGCATGCCCGCGGAGCCGCCCACGCCTTCCGCAAGTGCGCCCCCCTCCCCCCCCCCCCCCCCCTCCCCTCCCGCGGCCTCCCCTTTGCATTCCACCGTGGGCGCCATGCTGCGCCCCCTCCTCTCATCTGCGCCACCCCGGGGGAAGCAGGCATATGTGCTCGAGGGAACACAGAGGTTTACCCCCCCCCCCCCCCCCCCCCCCCTTTCCCCCCTCCTGGATGCCATTCCCCACAGGCACGCGCAGCCAGTCCGCAGACAGGCAGAAGCCCGGCTCGAACACATCCTCCCCACGCGGGTGAGCCGCCCATCACCGCGCTGCTGGGCCCGCCCCTCTCTCCCTGGCCAAGCCCATGCGCCTCATGCAGGGGCCAGCCGCCTGCCCGACTCACCCGCTTTCGCGCGGCTCCGCTGGTGGGGGGGGGGGGGGGGGGGGTCCGCCTACCCCGGCTCGGTAGGGGTGCGAACCGGGAGGTGGCGGACCATGCGGGGGCACTCGTTGGTACACTCCTAGTTGGGACACTCCTAGTTTCGTCCCAGCTGTCACTTCAGTTGGGACCGTTCGATAGAGCGGCTGCATCTTGCGACATGGTGGGACCCTACTGCGCCTGATGGGTCGGGAGGGACGGGTGGGGGGGGGGGGGGGGAGTGATGTGACACCGCGATGGGTTTGTGGATAGGGTTAATATGCAAACGGACGCTATAGGCGGGTACCGGAAGGAAAAACACCGGGAACTGTAAATCCAGCCATCTTAGCGGCACCCACCCGGTCATCAGGCCCTGCTCGAATCCATGTACCCCGCCGCCCACTCGGCAACCCACCTGGCATACGGTACCAGAGTGGCGGCTCGTCCTGGTGCGCAGGGCGGAGCGGCCGCACAGCCGGGAGGAGGACAAACGGCGGCGGGGCGGCGCCCGGCTGCGGCGCACCAGCAGCAACGGCGGCGGCGGCGGCGGCGGGGGCAGGAGCCGCGGCGCGCTGGCGGCGGAGGCGTCGGGCATGTCGGCGGCCGGCCCCTCGGCCTCCAGCAGCGTGGAGGAGGACGACACCGTCCGCTACCAGGTAAGCCCCTGCCTACTCCGCGTCAATACATAGAAATGTGTGTGTGGGGGGGAATGATATATGTATCCAGTGGATACAGATCCGGCATGAATCCGCCAGGTCCCGCGCGATCGAAATGTGGTGTGATGTGAAGTGAAGTGATTTGATAAACTAAATGGTCTCTTGTGGCAACCTGCAGCTGCATGCTCATAGCGGGATCGAGACGGGGGTTTGGGGTGTTTGGGGGGGGGGGGGGGGGGGGGGGGGGGTGCTTAAATCTTTAAGGGTTGAATATCAGGTTGGGATTTTAGGGTTTTGGGTTATGTTTAGGGATAGGGTTTTGGTTTCCTGCGTTTGGGCTTTGGGTTTGTGGGCTGGGAGTTTAGGGTTCAGGTTGGCTGTTCAGGTTTTAGGGTTTAGGTCATGGATACAAATGGTCTAGATAAGGCCACCTGTATTTGTATTCTTATATAGGTTATATAGGTTTATACTGGTACATTTCATGTTGTCAGTGTACATGTACGGCACAAACGGGGGGGTCGTCTGTGTGAGTCTGTATGTGCGCGCCTGTTGATGCCTGCCTGTGCATAATATGTTCATGCAGTCATGGCTATATGCATTTGGCTTTCAGGGTTTTCGTTGAAGGGTGTTCAGTGTATACATGGTTTGTCAAGTTTCACAGGTTTGTCGTGCTAGTTAGTTAATTCAACTCTCGGATCCACAATCAGTGATTTTGCGTCGGCGGCACCGGGCGCAGAGACCAGTTAAGCGTTTCGTGGTGTGTTCATTTGATGGGAACTGCGTCAGTTTGACAGCAGATTCCTCTCTCTGCCGGATGGCTAGCAACCCATAGGCACATACGCCATCCCTCCGACATAGTTTCGTCTACACTTGACCGCTGGCGTCTTAGCGCAGGGTTTTCATTCGCGGTGCTCGTATCGCCGCGGCAGCACCCTGATCTGCCTGTACGAACATCACCTCCCCCCGTCCCCGTCCCCGCCCGCCCGTCAGCCCGTCTGCTAGTTCGGTCCGCTTGACCTTTGGGGGGGCGCCTGTGCTCTGTGCTCGCAGTTCGAGGACCGGCCCATTGGCGGCGGCGGCACCAGCGGCTACGTTCACCCCGCGCTGCTCGACAGCGACAGCAGCGGCGACGAGGACGACGGGCCGAGCCTCGCGGAGGCGCTGCGCGAGCCGGGCCTGATTGGCATGTCGCTGCGCGACTCGGAGGGCGCGCTGGAGGGGCTGCTGGGGCGCTACGCGGACGGCGCGGAGCAGCCGCTGCAGGTGCCCCCCCCCCCCCCCTCCCCCCTCCCTTCCCAGCAGCAACTACTGAATGGCGAATCTTCCATGCAGCTTGCACCGAGCCCGAATGTGAGGCTCATAGGCTACGGTGCATGGATGACACGGTTAGTATTTATCATAAAGAAGCACCTAATGAATGGCGAATCTTCCATGCAGCTTGCACCGAGCCCGAATGTGAGGTGCATAGGCTATGGTGTATGGAGGTGCGCTTTCACGTGACGTATTTATCATCAAACTAAAAGAACTAATGGTCAGACTAATACACCTCCATGCACGCTTGCAGTACTTATTATCAGGCAAACGCTGTATATTGCAACAAAATCTTTCGGCTGTGTCGTCGAGGGCCGGCTGTGGCGGCGGTCACTGCCCGTCATGTACGACCAGCAAACGGGGCATTCCCCTTCCATGTACGGCCTTTCGTGACAGCGTGAGCGCAGCGGGGAACAGTGTTCCTGGCGTGGATGGGGCGTCGAACCAGTGCAGACGGCCGTGGTTCGAGAGCGCGGCGCATTTGTTGGACCGCGCTGCTTTGAAATTGCCACTGCGCTTGGATTGGTCAGTCGCTCAGTCCAGCGACCCCACGGAGGGAGCGGGCGTCTGCCTTGAGTAAATCGCAACAATAAAAGGCCGGTCGTTTGTGGCGGCGGCAATGAACGGCAGCTTTACCCCCCCAACCGCCCACCTAATGAAACGGCCGCGGTCCTGTGGTCGCAGGGCGTGATCGACGACGCGGCGGAGGAAGGCCGCCTGGCGGAGGCGGAGGCGCGGCGCCTGGCAACTCGGGCGCAGGGCGCCGTGATTAGAGCCGCGGGCGGGGCCGGCGGCGAGGGGTCGTGCGTGGTGGTGGAGCTGGGCGCCGGGGCGTGGGGGTGACGCGCTGGCGGGGCCGAGCCGAGACGCGCAGCATGCCCCTGGCCCATGGTGGCATAGGCCGCAGCGATCACCGGCAGCGGGGCAGCGGCGGTTGACGCGTGGTTGAATGGCCGGCTCCCCGAAATAGCGCGAGAATACTTCAGAAGTAAGGGCGTAGCTGCTCACCCAACTGGGAACTGTGGTGCCCGCCAACCACCTTCAGCTCCGTGTAAGCTCTCTCTCCGCCCCTTCTTCATAAGTATTCCCCATTTGAAAAGTAAAGCTGAGCTTCAGGAAGCCGGGCCTACGCGGGCCCTGCAATGCCCTGTAAGGCATGCCCCCCCCCCCCCCCCCCCCTGCCCCTCCGGCCTCCGTACACACACGCACTCTGCCCTGCCCTCCATGCACAGGTGGTCCCTGCTCACTCTCCCAAGGCGCCATCCTAGCGTGCCCCACCGCGGGCACTGGGCTCGCATCTCGGCATCGTGGCTGTAAGTCAGCTGCCCTGGAACGGGTTGCAGTGGGTGGGTGTGCCGTGTGCGTCTGTGTGTGTGTTGGAGGGGGGGGGGGGGGGGGGGGGGGGCTGGTCGCAGTTTGGGGCGGTGCAGGGGAGAGGGGAAAAGGCAGGAGCATTTTGCACGCATTGCCCACCCAGCAACGGGGGCCGGCTCCCCAATTAGAACCCGCACCATCAGTAAGCCTGAACTTGGGCTCTCATACGACCTATGCTAACATCCGCTACAGCTTTGTGGGCATGGAACCTCTGGCCGGCAGGGCGGGATAACAGCCGCAAGGCTGTTGTTGCCGCGTCGGCCGCCAGTTGCATTTGCCGCATGAGAAGCGGCTCGGGTTGAGAGCCAGGAGCGGGACATGCCACGGGCAAATGCGCTGAATTCAATTCAATTTCTTTCGGTATTTCTAACAAAGATGTTTGGTGTGGGGGGGCTGGTGGGTCAGCCGCGGAGGCAGGCGCTGCGTGGGGCTCGTAGCTGCCACCCCAGCCGTGTGTGCGGCTTGCGGGGCGGCGGCGTCATGGAGCCGGCCTGGCGCTCCGGGGCTGGTGCCCCCCTGGCCTGTGGTTACGACCGTGGCGGCGAGCGCCTAGGAGCTCTGCACCTTGGACGTGATCTCCGACATCGCCTGGGAGCGGCGGGAGGCATACTTGCCGAACAGGCTCCTGCGCGACAAAGGAAGAGGGGGGGGGGGGGGTCAGTTGTCAGGCGGGCGTGAGGCCACTGTACAGGTGTCTGCCGTTTAGATGAGCCACAATGAAGGAGCAGGCATCTTTTGTTTATACCGGGGGGGTGGGGGGGGGGGGGGGGGGGGGAGGCATGTGTACCGCTGGTCGCCCTGCCAGACAATGCTTGAGCCCTTCTTCACGGTGACCTGCAGAGGGCCGCCGTTGCGCCTGTTGGACTCGATCTTCGCGTCGGGCTTGGCACGCAGGATCGCCTCCTGCAAGGCAGAGCCTGGTCAGTGAAAGAAACAACGGGCGGCCGACCAGACAGTCCCCCCCCCCCCCCCCCCCCCGCCCCCATCCTCCCCCACCCAAGACACCCCTGAGACAGCACGCGCACCACACTTGGGATTCTGGCAGTAGATTGCCGGGCTGGCGAATGGGGCGGCAGAGGCAAAGGAGGGAGAGGTGGACCGCGGAGCAGCACCTTAGCGGAGTTGAATTCCTGCATGCCGCCGTCTCAGTTATGCCTGCGCGACGGGGTCGGGGGGGGGGGGGGGGGGGGTCGAGTCAGAGGGCGCCACTCGCAGGACTGACGCTGCCCAACGCCGACACGGCTCCGACGCGGCGTGACAGCTGGTATTTTAACCGGTATACACTGCCTTGTTCCCACGCGATGCCAGTAGAGGTACGCGAGAATGGCTGGAAATTAACAGGCAGTCGTGGGTTGGGAACAGCAGACAATCGAAATCCGTACTAATTTAATAATAATACTCTTATTATAATACACTACCCGATTTCTTTACCGCTGGTAGCCAGAAGGCAGCCCTGTTGGACTACCAGAAGCAGGGCGTCCCTACGACCCCACAGCCGGCCCGAGACACGTGAGGGCGCCAAGAGGTAAGCGAAGGACGGGGTGGGGGTGGGTCGCACGAAAAGTCCACGACGTAGCAGCCGCCGTCGGCCATGCTGTTGTCTGCGGAGGGCGCGGCTGCCGGCGGGCGGGCGGGCTCCCGGCCGGCGGAGGCGCAGAGGCCGATGGTGACGCGGCGTGTCGCGGCCGGTGGAAAGCCGGCGGCGACTGTCGGGCTGCGGCAAGCGGTGGCTGGAGAAAACTTCAGGATGCGGGGCGTGGTGGGACAGTGCAGGCTGCTGCTGCGGGGGACGCAGGTGTGGGACAGGCGGGCGGCGGCAGCCATGGCAAGTGTGGTGTTCAAGTGTACTAGCTGCTCGTGCCGGTATGCACCTATGATGGTGGAATCAGGACATACTGACTTCCGCCACGCTCGTACAATCGTACCAGGTACCCCAAGGCCGGGGCGGGCACCCCCGCCTCTGGATCTCTCAGCTGTATATGTGGGATTCAAGTACTACATGAGTGAATAAGTGTCTATGTGAGGATTTAAGTACTACATGGTCTCGGTCGCCTGCTGTGCGGCGGCTGTGCCCTCCCTGGCCTGCTCGGTGACATGATGCGGGGCGGGGCCCCACGTGACCACCGCTCTGGGGCCGGCCCGGCCGGCCGGGGCGCGGGTGATGACGACCTGATCATCCGGCTCATATTGCATATCATCACATGAATAAAACATAGCGACTATACTGTATCACCAGCACATGCATGTGAGGGGTTCAAGTGTTTGCTGCATGTCGACAGGGTCTGTTCCTGCCCTAGAAAATTTGCCTGTACTATACCCTAGTGATAGGGTTCTTGCACCCCAACCCCACGCATTGCTCGCGGGAGCACGGCGATTGAACAGCAGCTTCTCACTTCAGGATTTATGTGCAGTTTGTGCTGTCGTCCGCTGGAAGCGTGCAGGGCACCACCCCCTCCCACCCGTACCTCCCTGTCACCCGCAACAGCCACCCTATCCACCCAGGGAGAGCGCTCCGGCCAGGGCATATTAGGGGCTCGGGAGTCTCGAGAGTGGGACCGCGGACGGCACGGCCGAGATCCCCGCAAGTGCGGGAAGAAAAGGGGCTGCACCCCCCCCCCCCCACACACACACACACACCGCCAACACCCACTCTGCCTGCGGCGCGGCGCGGCTCTATCCACATTTCCGCCCTGCCCGCAGCCGGCGCCGCGATGGCGCAGCACGACTTGCAGAAGTTCCTTACGGAGGCGTTGTCGCGGCGGGGGCCGAAGGCGTTGCCCTACCCTGAGCCGGCCAAGTACTCCATCCGCCAGCACCTGTCGGACCTGTCTCAGGTGAGCACCCGCGGGCAGCGCCTGCGTGGCAGGGAGGCGATTAAGGTGTCAGCCAGGAGGGGTATGTGTATGTGTATGTGTGTGTTTGTGGGGGGGGGGGGGGGGGGGGGGGGGGGCTTAATCGACTTACCCTCGTTGTTGCTCCTGGTGCGTGCCTGGCGCGCAGGAAATGCCCTCCCTGTCCATCGCGGATGAGGAGTTCACATACGACGACGGGAGGTGCGATCCAAGCCCCCACTCCTCAACCACGCATGCAAGCGCATACACGCACGCATGCACACCCGCCGCCATGCCGCGCTGGTACTATGCTGCAGTATTGGTAACTGCCACTGCACCCCACCCCCCCCCCCCTCCCTTCCTCTTAACCCACTCTTTCCTTCCCCCATGTCGTCCCCCTCTGGCCAGGTCAATCCACGCCCTGAAGGCGCATGGCACAATCCCCATGTACTACCAGGCAAGCCTTCCTGCCTATCCAGTCAGAGCACGTGCTGCAGATGGCGACCCCCCCCCCCTCCGCCCCCGCCCCCCGGGGCCGTGTGCTTGCTTGCATGCACGTGTGTCGGTGTGGCCCTTCTATGTATGGCGTGGCCCACGGTTGTAAGGCCATCATCCTCACCAATTCGAGCTCTACTGAGGAAGGATTTACCAACTCCACCATCCTCGCCAGCTATATCCAATGCATGCCCATGCCGCCCGGGTGCTTAGGTCCCCCCCCCCCCCCCCCCCCCCCCGCCCCTTCCATCGACGCCTCCATCCACACAGGGCGCAAAGTACAACATCCCCGTGGCGGTGTGGCTGGCGGAGAACTACCCGCGCCTGCCGCCCATTGTGTACGTGGAGCCCACGCCCGACATGATCATCAAGCCGCGGCACACGTTTGTGGACACCTCAGGCCGCGTGGACATCCCGTACATCCGGGTGAGCGGCCCTTCCCCATGCGTGAGAGTCCCGTGTAGCGGTCTGGAATGAGTCCGAATTAAATGCGGCTATATTTGTGGAACCCAAATGCGAGGGGAATCCCCTTTGGGCGTCTGTGTGCCTCGAGATTCTCAGCCCGAGTCGCTGCGCTGGCCGCCTCGCTGGCTAACAGGAATGGAGCGACCAGCGCAGCAACCTGGTGGACCTCTGCTGGACGCTGGGCATCTCCTTCGGGGAGGACCCGCCGCTGTTCAGCAAGCCGCCCGGCTGGACGCCGCCGCCGCCGACGCCGCGCCCGCCTGCGCCGCAGCCGCCGCCGCCCGCCGCGCACCAGCCGTTCCACAACCCCATGAACGCGCCGCCGGGGGCGGCAAACTCCTACAGCCAGCAGCCACGGCCCCCGCAGGGCGGCAACCCGTACGCGCAGCCGCCCCGGCCGGCCCCGGGAGGCGACCCCTACGCCGCGGACCCCTACGCCAACCCCATCGCCTTCCACAACCCCTACGCCGCGCAGCCGGGCCCGCCCCCGCGCCCTGCGGCGGCGCCCAACCCATACGCCACCGCCCAGCCGCCCCCGCCGCCAGCCCCGCAGCCGCCGCGCCCACCCCCGCCGCCCCCGCAGCAGCAGCAGCAGCTCAACCCCGCCGAGCTTGCCTTTCGCAAGGCGGCGATTACGTCCCTCACTGAGCGCCTCAAGGTGCAGCTCCCCCCCCCACGCAACTACCTGCTCCCCTTTCTTCAACTGCGGACATCCAAGCAATGCGTCGCACTCTGCACTATCCACAAATGCACTCTGCGCAGTCTGATCGAGCTGCAGGATCCGGAAGGTAGAATGTAGCAAAGGGGTGTGTGGGGGGGGGCGGGGGGCTACACCTAGACTGGAGGCGGGGAGCCGCCTGTCTGCGACATGCGACCGCTGCCTTCCATTCACCTCGCCCGGGGGCTTCTCGCTGCCCTGCCGCTGCCTGCAGGCAAGCCTGCAGTCGCACAGCTCTGGGGTGCTGGCGGAGGCGGCACAGCTGAGGGAGATTGGGCAGGAGCTGGACTCGCGGCACGCGCAGCTGCAGGCCGGCTTCAACGTGAGCGCTTTCCTCTGCCCGCCCTGCCCACGGCGCCATCTCTTCCCCGGCTGTGAGCTGAGTCGCACCAGGCGAGGAAAACCACAGCGCAGCCCAGCAGAGCGCCGATCTTGGCTCTGCCTGGGCCGTGCGGCGCATGATGCTACGAATAACCCCGCCTTGCTGTGGACAGAAGCCGCAGGAGATTTAGGGTTTGGTCCATTGGCATCTGGGATACCGGGAGCGCCGTTCATCGGGTGGGCCTGGGAAGGGGTTCAACAGCGCATGGCAGATGTGTGATGGCGCCGCATTTGGCTGGCTGCAGGCGCTGGAGGCCGAGCGCACGGCACTGGAGCGGAACGTGGGCACCATGACGGCCAAGACGGCGGAGATGGACGCGTGGCTGGCGGCGAACGAGGGCAAAACGGCGCGCCTGACGGCGGCGGAGGCAGAGGCGGAGCTGGAGCGCGCGATCCAGCCGGCGGACAGCCTCAGCCGGCAGGCGCTCTCGGCGGCGTCGGAAGACGTGGCGATCGAGGACGCGCTGTACGCGCTGGAGCGCGCGCTGCAGGCGGGCATCCTCGCGCCCGAGGCGTACATCAAGCAGGTGTGAATGCCCCCCAGTAATGATACACTCACCCACCCGCCACGCTGCCTTGTCAGCCCCACCCCCCTTTCCCACCCGCCCGCCGTGCTACCGCTGGATGCCACCGCCCACCCTGGCTGAGACTGCTCGCATTGCCGGGTCGTGTAGGTGCGCAAGATATGCCGCAAGCAGTTCTTCCCCCGGGCGCTGGCCATGAAGATCGCGGGGCTGCAGCAGGTGCGGGCGGCCTGCGCTCAGCTGCGCCCCGCCTGAATTGCCCGCCACGTGGCTTTGCGACCTGACCGCGCTCACTGTGGTTTTGTGCGGTGCGGCGTGGCTGCAGGCGCAGCGGCAGCAGGCGGGGCCCAGCGCCCAGGCGGCCTCCAACGGCGCGCCGCAGGCGCGGGAGATGCAGCTGCCGCAGGGCGACAGCTGGGTGCACAACAGCGGCCACTTCCAGCGGCCCGCGGACGGGGGCGCGGCGGCCGCCGGCGGCTGGAGCAACCCCCTGATGCGCGGGTAGCGGGGCGCCGTGCAGCGGCGGGGTTTCGGGTGGGCGTTGGGGCCGGCCAGCTGGATGGGATCGCGCCAACGGCAGCGGCACACCCCACATTCGCTGCTGGCTTTGTTGGGCTGGGGGGATGCTGCCGGTAGCGCTGCTCAGCTTTCTCCCGCCAGGAGCACTGTAACTTGGTATCCTCCATGCTGCGGCTTGATGCCAGCGCGGACAGTCGCGGTTTCGGGGCAGCAGCTCCAGGTGTTGTGTATATTGGGGACGCTGGGCGCCCACTCTTTTACCGCTGCTCTTGTACCCAGGGCGGTGAGCTATGATCCTTGGAGCTTGAAGTCCACGGTGCGGAGTCAAGTACACTGCGGTGCCCCGAGCCACGTCTGTGGATCGGTTTGAGCGCTCTCTGCTCCATGTCATGGCTTGCGTGCCGAAGCAGTGTGCCCTCAACATACTCATCTGCTCCACCCTGCGTAGTCTTGTTGGCTACTCCGCCCTTCGCGGTGCTTCCAAGAGCGTGCACCCGGCATGTTGTGGTCCTCCTGTAATGGCCGGTACGGTGCGCGCTGATGGGAATGGCATCGCAAACGGGTACCTTCGCGCCTGTAAGAAGCCGCATCATGAGCCTCAAACCGGGCTTGCATGCCGCCTATAACAACCTCCGCTACAGTCCCGCCATAGTTTCGTCTGCGCTTGTCCTCTGGCAGGCATGGCGGGTGCTTATTCGCGTTTCTTTTAGTACTGCGGCCGCACCTGTACATCGTTCTCATACAACTCCCGGTGTGGATTACCGCGGCTGCTGTGCATGCCCATTTTCAGCCGCAATAACGCGAATCGATACCGGTTCCACATCACACCTGTTTTTTTTGCCGGGCAGACAGAAGTCCGCCATACGGGCAGGTCAAGCCCATAAAATATCACCCCTGTGTAGCCCACTATGCACACTTGTATTGCTGTAACACGTTGTCGTTAGCGATTGCGATTGCCCACATTCAAGATTAGTCGCTACTCTCTCTCTCTCTCTCGCTTCCAGAATCGTATTATGTGGCCAGCCACTCCTGGACTCCTGGTAGAATAAGGACACGTATAGTTGGTAAAGTACGGTGCCAGTGCTCGAAAGACCAGTCATCGTATACGAGTACATATCGTATTTTTTGCACAAAAGAGGGCTGCAGCTAGCGTCATATTTTCTGGCGGAGGCTTAAAATCCATTCATTACCGTACAAAATAACGGCGCGAGATCATACATTCACTACCAGCAAAGCGTGCGGCAATGAGTAGACGAGTATAAAGGGAATATTCATCCGCAGCAACGTGAACTATCAACCACTGGTGCTTATTGTACATCAGTACAGTGCCGCCGGAGGTACCACTACCAGGTACCATGTTGAGAAATGAACTTTTTGGTTACAGGGAGAGCGTCCGGAGAATGCACGCAAAGTACTGGGGGAGGAAAAAGCCTACATTTAAGCAGAACCGATGTTGAGAAATCGGCGCCGGCTCGTTGTATGTCCCATTTTCGCGATTTGGTCGCCTGTGTGTCGCTAATTGGAATCGCCCTGATGTGAAGCTCATTTTCGCGCCTGGATCTGGATATATTTAGTCGCCATGTCGTCATCTCAGAGGCATATCATACGGACATCGCGTCATCAGATAATCCTGTCATCGGATAAATACTCGCACCGGAGCGTGCCACGTCGTAACTGATGACATGCCCCGCGCCGCTATCTGATGACAGACCCGCGTGTATACTGTACACGGGGGCATTTCCAAATGGAAATGCCCCCGTGTACAGTATACACGCGTCATCAGATAGCGGCCTCGGCCAGCCCATTTTCAAAACATTTTCGCCCAGTCTACCCACCTGCCCGGCACCCGCCGACGCCATGGCAGGCTCCACCGAGCAATCTCCGCAACGGACAGCCAGGCGGGGCGAACCCACATGGGAGACCCGCCCTCCCCGCACTATGGGGGGTCATGTTTCCCCTGGGTTCACGGTTTCGCCGCGGGAGCTACGCGCGAAGGCCCGTGCACTGGCGGGGCGCAGCGGCCGCAGCCCTGGCGCCTCGCCCGCCGCCACCGCGCTGCGCCCGTCTCGCCCGCCCGCGCGTGGTCATCCCTCGACAGCCGGCGCAGTGCCTGATCCTTGTCTTGCTTCTCGTTGCCTGCACGGTTAGGATGGCGTGCGCTCGCGTGGCCATGGGGCGTGGCCCCGTTGTCATCCTCATCGGTGTACGCTTCGTCTGTATGCGGTGTGTCCATGTCTATGTCCAGTGCGGCCCCGGCAATGGCCAGCATCCGAGGGTACGCGCTGCCCTCCGACTGCGCGTTGCCGTAGGTAAGTGCAAGCCCTTTAACTTCGTCTACGGCAAAGCTGGGACGCTCCATGACTGTCCAGTGTGGATGGGCGGGACGGACGGGGCGAGAGACACGAGGGAAAAGATGGTGTTTGCGGGCCCGATGGCGGCGGCGGAACTAGAAGCGCCGGTCGATTTCTTGCGATATCTGATGACAGACCAACGCATCTTGATATTTGTCCGTATGAATCACATCTCTTGTCATGCGTTAGCGTTGTCGACGTGGCAGCCCGCGGTGCGCGAACGGTAGATGATGACAAGGATTATCTGATGACGCGATGTCCGTATGATATGCCTCTCATCGTGGCGGTCGTCATAACTCTCGTCATCGTATTTTGCGACGAGCTTGTTGTCGGTGCCGGCAAACCATCAGGTATCGCGGTATATCGCGCTCGCGTGGCATCGCCTCGTCAGCAGCACGCCGAGTCCAGCAGGAACAAGAAAGCGCGCCACGCCGGCCCGGGGTACTGGTATAATCAGATCCCCTCAACTGCTCAACGCACACTCGTCGAGTGTTGGTGACGAACAAGGAAGTCCGGACTGTTAGCGCTACATCAGTCATACGGCACGATGCGATCAGAAACATCGCTGACCCTTGTGGCCCTGTTGGTCGTGTGTGCCAGCTGCAGCGCCGTCGGTGTGACTGTCAACTTGGCGGAGGTCAGCCAGTTGTACCTGCCAGCCACCGTCGGCGGGCAGCCACAGTATGGAGGTATGATCGCCCGCGCTTCCGACCCTCCCCCCCTCTCCCCCCCCTCTCCCCCCCCCCCCCCCCCGCGCCCCCACCCCGATCGCCCGCTTCTGCATTCGGTATTCGTTTCCAGTGGGCGCAATCTTACCCTTGCGGCCTCCAGTGCTCGGCCAGTCGCGTCGCATCCGTGCTTCGATCGGGGTCGAGCTGCCAAGTTGAGCGTCGATCGGAACGCGATCCCGCCATCGTGTTGAACTTCTGCTGGACCGTTTCTGCTTCATTTATTGAATGCGCACTCTCTCGGCGCAGTCAAAAGCACCGAATTAATACGTACTAATATCGTGATAATATCGTGTCCTGACGCCTTGGCGGTATACAGTGCGGAATATATTCTCTGCCCAGATGCGCGCCGCCATCACGTGCTTGATTCAAAATCTATCTACCGTATGCTGGTGGGTTTCGGTAATATATAATCAATCCTTCAAGGGAAATAAAAGGTCTTCTGGAGAATGCTGCACGGGAAATAGTAGTTTGCAAAGAATAATTTATATTATATCCGTTGAACAGCGCGTAACGTTCATACACATAATAGCGACCAAGGAGTATCATGTTAATTCATCCCATACCAGGTACCGTACGGACAGTTTAGGTGGACTGTTGCAACATGCTGGGATATAGTGTTATGCTCGTACTACGGTACGAGGGCGGAATTAGTTTTATATCTGGGCGGTCGTCGCATCGCAGTTGCCGTAGAAGAGGGCTATTCCTACCCCTAGTGCCGTTTCCGGGGATTTCTATATCGTCTTTCGCTGCTAGCCCATGTAGCGACTACCGGTAGAGACTAAATGTAGTCGCTACATTTGATTTTCTCTGGGTCTAGCTTGGTAGCGACCCGTCGGATTCGACCCATAGAATTTTTATTAAATAATTCCGCGGGCGGGCAAAAAATAATGGCATTATCCCCCTGTTCGGCTATTTTTAATTATATCGCGGGGGCAATGGTGAATTGTATATTTATTAATACTACAGTATCACCGGGATCCGGTGGAAGTAAATGTCGGAAACCTGGTATTGCACCACCGTCACATTACGCCGCCCCTATACGGGCTGCATACGAGGGCGACGATTATAATAATGTTCCGCGCTATTCCGCGCAAATACTGCTGGATCCTGTTTAGACGATAAGGTGAGTAACTTTTTCGCTGCCAAGGACCCCTGGCGTTCCTTCAGTAGGGAATAGATCACAGCCTGTACCTGCAGCGATGTTGGGGTTTCTGCGCCCGTAGACGAGTACAAGTACCTGTTTACAAGTACGAGTACCTGTACCCGCCTGTAGCTGACCCGTCCGGCGCTGTATGTCGCATTTCTGTGCGCCTCTTCTGCCCCGCCGGGATGGTCACCTGCCTTCAGGGCGGGCCACCGGTCCTCTGTCCTTTTTTCTGTTTCACGCTCCATCAAGTCTTTAGGCCTGCGAGTCTCCCGGCGAGCTACTACGGACAATGCCATGCTTTAAATGCAATGTCGCGTGAAGTCACAGACAGGATGCGGCGTAGTGACGATTCAGCCTCGGCCGTGTGAATGTTGCCGATGACATCGGAAATGGCTACGGCATTACTCGATACCTGCGTTTATCCACAGGAGCTGAGCTGCCTCCCATTGTGGTGTTCTGATGTCCCCGTGTGCAGTGGGTGCCGGCGAGCAGCTGACCTACGACAAGGCTGGGAAGCTGGCCTACGTGGTGAGTCCCGCAACCACGACCAGGGGCACCGCCACCGTGATGCATAAACAGTGACCCCCCCCCCCCCCCAACACACACACACACCACAACGCACAACAAATGATGCCGTCCCCATTGTCTGTAGGTCGGCGAGACCGGCTTCGTCAACGTGGTGCACTACCCCAACTTCACAGCGCCTGAGATTGTGGACACCATTGACGTCGGCAACACCGGCACAGACGTCGAGGTCTGCGAGGGCGCTACCGGCTCGGTGGTCGCTGTCGGCATCGAGGGCATGGACAACAAGCAGGCCGACGGCACGGTGCGCGCCTTCGAGGCGCTAGCGGCCTGTCCTGGATGAAGTAACAGACCGGTCCATGTACCAAGCGCTCCCCCTCTGAAGTGCATGTATATATACACATGTATATATACATGTATATAGTGCATGTATATATGTATACATGTATATATGTATATATGTAATACATATATATTACATGTATATATATACATATGCTGTTATATGCATTTACACCTAAAACCTGTAACCTATAACCTATATATATACATATGTTATATATATACACATATAACCTATATATATATACATATGTTACACCTATAACCTATATATTTACATATGTTATATATATTTACACCTATAAACTGTATATAGTGCAACTAGTACATGTTCTGTACGTGTTTGGGTTATAACACACCCGTCACAGACATGGCTATACACACCAGTCAGCTGCTAAGGCACATCTGGCTTCCCACCATGGCTGCTCCAGATCAAGTTCTACAAGGGGTGGACCCAGGCAGAGGGCATGCCCATGCTGTACGAGGTGACCGCGGGGCCGCTGCCCGACATGATCCACTTCAGCAAGGACTGCAAGGTCATGGTGATCGCGAACGAGGGTGCGTGCGTGCCCCTGCACCGGGGTGCGGATGCCCATGATGCCGCATGGTACCACCCGCTATGCCTTAAACTGTGCGCCCGTCTCGCAATGCAGGCGAGGCCGGCATCGTCAACGGCACCTTTGTCAACCCCCCCGGAGGCGTCACGGTGCTCAAGTGGGCGGACGGCGACCTCATGCAGGTGCATTGCCGCCGCCGCCTCCTCTGGCTGCGCGCGTGATGGCGGGAGCGCCGGTGCTGACGGCGCTTGTGTGTGTGCCGCCCACCACAGCAACCCACGCAGACCAACCTCGGCTTTGAGGCCTTCAACGGCGACGAGCTGTACCAGGCCGACGGCAGCGGCGTCCTGTGGTCGTACCGCCCGGAGAACTCTGTCGGGGGCGTGGAGGACAGCTTCCAGCAGGACCTGGAGCCCGAGTACGTGGCCATCACAGAGGACGCCAGCATGGCGTACGTGATCCTGCAGGAGAACAACGCCGTGGCGTTTGTGTCCCTGGGCGACACGCCAAAGGCAAGCCCGCCCTGTGAGGATCGCCTCCCCCTGCGCTGCGTCGCAGTGTCGACACGGTGGTTCAACTTTGCTGCGTCCGCGCACAGGTGGAGGGCGTCGCGTCCCTGGGCCTGAAGGACTGGTCGACCCTCACCATGGACGCCTCGAACCGGGACAGCGCGGTACGGCCATCAGCCCATGCCATCAGCCAGCGCTTAGGCGGCTTCATGGCTGCAGTGCTGCCGCGCGCCAGCATCTCGTGTGCGCCTGCATGACCTGAGCATTCTTTTTGCTGCCGCATGGTTAGAATATTACAACCGAATTGACTACTAAATGTTTTTGCTCTTTTAGTAACGTATTTGATTTGGTTTCATTTCTTCGCTTCTTGTTCAACTTTTGGTACCTTTCTCAGCGACCGGTATCTCGAACTTTCTCCATTCAAAAATTAGTACATCTATCCGTATTATTATCACAAGGATAAACTTCCTTGTGATAATAAACACCGCTTCTGTCGCCCGCAGATCAACATGGCCAGCTGGCCCATCTTTGGCGCCTACCAGCCGGACACCATCAAGACCTTCTCCTCCGGTGGTAAGAACTACCTGGTTACCGCCAACGAGGGCGATGCCAAGGTGGGAACGCCAAGGAGGGGGGGGGGGGGGGGGGGGGCTTGTTTCTGCGCGGTTGCGAGCAGCCGGGAGCGGCTTTGAGGTGAACTGGGGGTGCGTGGTCCCGAGGCGCCGGAGGGATGCTGACGGTGTTTCGTTGGGCTGCGCCGCTGCGCCATGTCGCGGATGCAGGAGTACCTCCAGGGCGACGTGGACGAGACCGAGTTTTGGATTGAGGAGGTGCGCGGCGCGGGCATCACCAACATCGCGCCCAGCGTGAGCCAGGAGCTGCGGGACGCTCTGGCGGACGCGACCGCCCTGGGGCGCCTCAAGTTCCTCAGCCGCCACGGGCTGGACGAGAGCGGCAACCACACCCGCTTCATTGCGATGGGCGGCCGCAGCGTGACGATCTTCGAGATGACGGACGACTTCAGGGCCGTCAAGGTGTGGGACTCGGGCGACGAGATCGAGAAGAAGCACGCCGAGATGGACCCCGACGGCGTTCTGGGCATGTTCAACCCGGACCAGGAAGGCGCAGCCGACGCCATCGCCCTGGGCTTCGACGAGCGCTCTGACGACAAGGGCGTCGAGACCGAGACTGTGGAGCTGGCCATGTGTGGCGGTACGTCCCCCAATCGGCAATCTGCGGTCATGGCCTGTGCCCGATGCGCATCGAGCTGGTCGGTCCATGTCCACGTAACACCCTCCTCCCCTCACGTCCGCCCCCCCGGCCCCGCAGGTGCCCACTTGCTGTTTGTCGGCAACGAGCGCTCCTCCACACTCAGCATTTTCGACATCACCGACGTCAGCGCGCCCGTAATGCTGGACCAGGTCGCGCTGGCGAACCCAGACGGGGCCAAGGACGTCACCTGGGGCGCGCTCCACGCCAACAGGGAGGTCGGGGCGGTGGACCCGGAGTCGATGGTGTGGGTGAGCACGGACGACAACAGCGGCTACCTGATGGTGGCGGGCTCTGTCTCCGGCGTCATCCAAACCTGGAAGGTATGGTTCCGCCCCTCCGCGCGCGCAGCTGCACGGCCCCGCGGCGGCATGATCACTTGCCAGGCCAACGTCGGGGTGGGCTCGTCTACTCGTTAAGCTCTCATTGATGTTGTCAACGTTCTAACCCGGTATTGGCCTAACCCCCCTCTCCCCCTTGTCGCCTATGTTCTGGCAGATCGACTGCATGGGCTCTGATGAAAGCGCCCCCCCGGCGTCGGCCGCAAGCCCCACCGCCCTGCTCTCCATGGCGTCCATTCTCCTCTCCGCACTCGCGGCCCTCGTGATCTAACTTGGAACAGTGAACAATTCAGCGCTGCGGGTGCCCGCTCGGCGTGACTGACGGCCGCGGTGCCTTTCGTTGCCATTGAATGACTAATTTAATCGTGAGTTTCTAGTGACCCCGGATGAGCAGGTGCGGGCTGGCCAGTGGAAGGAAGGGGGGGGGGGGGGGGGGGGGCGCTTAGTTGGATACCGGGGTTGGGGTTCCTTGGCGATTGTGTGTGCACAAAGGAGCCGCAGCTGCGCAAGTCATGACGAGAATACCAGCAGCAACGTGCTGATGAACAGCAGGGGCTGCGGTCCGAGCTCGGGGATATCTCCTGGCGACGGGCGCCAAGTCTGCTGTGATCAGTCAGTCGGCTGGCGCTACACATGCCCTATCGGGATTTTACGCCTGATGAAAATCATGGGGGCATAGGAAATTGCGGATCACCCGTGCACTGATGAGGCACTGCGACGTTGGCTTTGGCCACGATCATTGACTTTCCTAGGTCTACTACGGAGCATGGTTGGCATCACTGGTTGAAGCTACTGGTCTTTTCAGTAAGCTCAGGACCCTGCACCTTCCCCTTCCGAAGGTACAGCAGATAGTATTGTGCAGTTTATAAATGCCTTACAGGACCTCAAAGATGAGAGGGCTGCGAAATGGGTTTGTGATTTGCAGCTGCTGCATCTCAGAAAACTCTCAGATCGGCAACGAATGCTGCAAGAGTATATGCCCCTGTACTATATTCCCAAAGTACGATAGGCAACGATAATAATCAATAAGATCTGCATGGACAGAGCTGCTCAACTTTGAGTTCAGACAAAGCAAGATTTGATAGTTTTAGGGACAACAGTACACTCACTGTATGTTTCCTCTCTCATCAGACGAGTGATGACATGCTTAGATATGTCATCAAAATCAATGAAAGAAGTGGATGACTGTCCTCTGTGAGCAAACTGGACAAACATGCATTACAATTGAAAATTTTATTTTGGATTGTTTGCTGATCGAGTTTTGATGTACGTGTCAACAACTCAGCTACATTCCTATCCTTAAATGGTAGCTTCGATAGCATCCAGGAAATCCATGATATCGGTAGGATGTAAAGGTTTTGATATGTCAGCATGCAGTACCTGGTTTCTCCCTGTCACGAAAGGGTTTTAACATTGAGAACAGGTAGGTCACCAACGGTTGGTGGGAAGACTCCCCATTTGGAAACACGCCGCCTCCTCTGTTCGCACAGCAGGCAGGTTGTCACACGTAGTCTCTGCTTCATTAGCAGCGGAGTGACTGTGGTCAGGATGAGGTGTTGAACGTTGGTCGATGGTAGATCCGATACCGGAACAAAGTCTCGGAATCTCGGCTTCGCTCGTTCGATGGCTTGGAAGTTTTCATGATTTTAAGGGTTACTTGGGGAGAGAAGGTGTAAGAATCCGACATGTTGCAAGGCCTCGGCGGTCGTCATCAATACTGTGCCGAAGACAAACCGCGAGCGAAAGTTTCGGTTGCTACGACGTCGCCAAAAAAGGTCATTCGCATGACCATGAGCATTAGCAGTTGAGATGTATACAACGGTAACTAGGATATTGTCGATTGTACACCTGCCCACAAAAGTCTTGCCTCAGTTGTCAAGCATCAATTGTAGATTGGCCTATTATGAGCCCTCACCTTTCTTTTCGGCCGCGACCTTCCATGTGTCATACGTGAACACGACATCATGCGTGGGGGGAGCCTTAAGTGGCGTTTGTTGTGCTCTCGTTGTAAAGCCATACGTGTGCGTGTCGTTGGTCAGGGTTGGTAATGCTGAATTTGATAACCCAATGTCACGAGGGCACGAATTTTTATATCGCAGGTATATGGGTTCTATCTGTGCGGATGCACGCCAAGAGTTAGCTCAGTCATCGTAGAGCACATTCACAAAGGTGCGCTCTCCCCACCGTCGGCATGCAAGCAAGTGAGCAGTTCCAAAAACAACAAGTGCGCAAAACAACCAATACTGCGATTAAGGCTTGCTCCAAAACCAGCCTACCTACAGCCGTTGTCCGCATTCAATGCGCCCTTGGTAGAGCCGGGCTTCACCCCATACTGCGCAGGGGTTCAGCCCCCGAGTCAGCGGGTGGGTCCATATGGTCACCTCCTAGGGCATCGTCCAGGGTATGTGGTAGGGCTGGCCATCAATACGCTCCCATATTCTGCTTTTGGGCGGCGCCTAGCGGGCCCCTAAGCGGGGAGAATCCGCCCGCGCCGGATGACCTTTTCATCGGGATGCGGGTCGCGCGGTAAGCCACTGTACTAGGGTTTGTAGGAGAACCTAAAAGTATTTGCACCCTCCCCCCCAACCCCCTCGGTTATGTTTCCACCGATGGGCCCGGCAGGGTTCGAACCAGCGCACAGCGGAATCAAGAGCGTAACAGGCAGCCCCCCCCCCCCCCCCCCCCCCTCCGCCACCTATCACATCTCAAGCCGTTGGTGAATATTCTAAGTTCATTATATCATGAACATGCGCCACTGTACCACTCGCTCGGCGGTCGGCGGCGCCGGTGCTGACGTGGCGATATGGATAGATACGTACATGGCAAGACGTATGAGGGGGGCCGTAGGTATGGCTACCTCTCGAGGTCCGGGTATCCAATATTGGCCGATGCATTTTCGGCAATTTCGTCCCGGCGTGTCCTGGGTTTCCCCGGTTGATGCATTAGCCCTTCGGGGTTCGAATGAGGCAATGGTCTACGGGATATGCCAGACCTACGACTGCAATTGGCGCAAGAGGTCCCGTGCTGGGGGGGCGGCTTCGTCCGACGTCCCGGGGCGAACTTTACTTTTACTTTTACCTCTCGATCGTGGTTGTTGAGCGGGACATGCTTATGTGGTCGCTACGTAGCTGTAGTTATTTTTGCGAACGTGTATCCCACCAAACATGCGACAAATTTACATTGAAATTAAAACTGATTACAACTACGTTATAGCAAGCATGCTGCTCTCCACCGCTCAGACTGAGATGTTCTTATTAGCGCCGGGCATCCAACCGTAGTAGACATGCATCCGCAACTCCGCTATGCCCGCGCTACATAAGGGCCCACGCTAAATAGCACGCAACTAATATATATCAGGACAATGCAACGGCTCCCCCACTCACATGTAGGCATATATTGTTGAGTGTGTATCGATTTACGATATTGGAGCCGTCGTCGATGTAAAGCGGTCATTCACACATCTAATTTGCCGGTATTGATGCACCCTGCCAATGCTATTCCGCCATGCCCGCGCTACAACAAAGCCCGCGCTAAATAACGCGAAAATCGTATCACGGCTTTGGAGCCGCCGCACTCCCACTCACTTGTAATCTTGCTCACCTACCTTCGGCGTTTCAAGTACAAGAAGGCACTTACCGGCGAGGGGAGAGTGGCCGAGCGCCTCATCTACTCCCGCTTCTTCGACACCACCACCGCCGAGCGCTCCAAAAATGGCGTCGACGGTGTCCTCAACGCCATGGTCGACAAATGACTCGGGGTCAGCCTCCACCAGACGGCCAAGGCGCAGGCAGCCGCGCAGTTCAAGGGCGGTGGCGGCGGCGGAGGGGGCGGATGCGGCGGCGGCGAAGGGGGCGGATGCGGCAGCGGCGGCGGCTACATCCGCATGAAGAAGTAGCAGGAGCGCGCAGAGCACGCAGATCGAGCTACCAACAAGTAGCCAGGAGAGGGCGCAAAAGAACAATGACAAGGATAAGATCAAGGGCAAGTCTCAGCCCGGCAACCCTGCGAAGAAGACCACTACCCCGCAGGCCGAGGAGCAGAACAAACGGTTTGCCCCGCCGTTCCGAGTCACACTACCCAAGTTGAAGCTACGTGCGCTACATGCGACATCACCGCGTGCGGCGGCAATGGCGGCAATGGCAAGACATCCGAGCGAGCGAGTCCTACGGTGGATCCAAGAGGGCGTCCGGATTGCCCTCAAGCACAACCGCCCCCCACTCCACTTCCACAACGGCATCAGCATGCATGGTGCTACCCCCGCGCAGCTCACCTTCCTCGAGGGCGAGTTTGCCCGCTTCGTGGAATCCGTCGTGTAGGAGTCTGGTACCTGCCGCAAGGGGGTGTCAAGATCATTTTTCGTGCCCAAGCCCGGCGTCAACCAATTGCGCTGCATCATTATCGACCTCCGTGTGCTCAAGCGGCTCCTACTGTGTGCGCAAGCGACTCGAGATGGAGGCCCTACTGGGAGGGCATTAAAGACCACACTCGGCATAGATTCCAAAACGCGATATCCAAAAGGCGGTTGTCTGATTTGGATACCAAAGCGGTACGTTTTGGAGATTGGAGCCCTCAGACCCCGATTCGACATAATCTCCATAATCCAAAAGGGCCAAAATTTGGGGGATTTCGTTTTGGAGAGCGGCGCCACCTCGGTCCATAATCGGGCCGGTTTATGGAGGTGGCGCCGCTCTCCAAAACTAAATCCCCAAAAGGCGCGTGCGGTGTGCCCGCGCTTTCTGGCCCCATCCCGCCGAGGCCCATCCGCACACATCCGCACCCACTTGCGCCGGCCCGTGCCAGATCCCGCCACTCGTGCTCGAACTACGGCCCTGTGGACTGCCTCACGGGCAGGTCAACGGCAAGGACGGGCTGCGACCGCGCGTGAGTGGTAGGGAGGTGCCTCCATGGCGCAGCTGGCGCAGCAGGCAGTTGGCGGCCCGGCATCTTCTCCCGGCTCTGCACCCGGTCGTGCAGAGCAAGCGACAGCACTAAGCAAGACGCCCCCAACCCGAGGCGTCGCGGACGCTGCCATGGACGGAGAGGAAGAGGCAGGCACGGGCCCCGCCGAACCCGCCGGCGTGGCAGGTGGGTCTGGTTCGAAGAAGGCCAAGGGCAAGAAGGCGGGCGTACCGAACTGGGCGCCCATTGAGGTTGTCGCATGCGTCTCGCACTCGCCCAGTGCGACGAGGAGCAAATTCAGGATCGCCAAGGCTTGCAAGAGGATTCAATGGCGAGGCAGTACCTGTCGAAAGCGTTGGAGTTGAAACGACAGGGGCGTTGGTTGCTGAAGTTATCCGGTGGGCGAACACCATAGCATTGCGCCGCCATTCGAGCCGGGCCAAAACCTACCCCCGAGTCCTTTTGGGGGAAGGCCAACAAGCTCAAGGCCAGCGTCATCAATCACATCGTTCCAATTTGGTGACAAGTGAAAGACAAGCAACGCAGTGGCTGGGACATGACGGAGTTTGTGAAGGAGGCGCTTGCGAGGTGCCCCCCCCCCCCCCCCCCCCCGGCTCGCTCGCGCTTCCTATATAACTAACCCTTTTCTTGATTCCTCATGGATTCTCACCGACACCAGCCTTGTTGCATGCAAATGATACCGCAGGTACTGGCGTCAAAGGATTGGCAAGATGCAAGGTTTGTCCGTCCACCCTCCAGAGGGATGGACATTTCCATAATGGGAGGTGTTTCTGTTTCTTGGACCACCCTATATATGCCATGATGATCATGCTCTGAAGTCCATCTCCGAACTCGGGGGTGGGATTGGTGGGCCGTCGCAACGTAGGGCGGTAAAAGAGAGGAAGCATGAAAGGGCGGCGTCTGGGTCTGAACTGCATGGATCCATTGCGCCCACCATAGCGATGTGAAAAAGACCAAATCTGGTGCCCCGTCGGAGACAACGCTGGCTGAGCAGAACGGCAACGATACAAAGGACACAACCATTTCTCACAGCAAGTACGCCATCGACGAAATGACACAGGCCATTGGCGATATGGGAGGCGCAGTCCGCACACAGTGCGCTGTTGTGGAGAGGCACGCCGATTCGATGACACTCACCGCCGAGGCGGCAGCAAAAGAAAGCAAAGATATAGACACTGCGCTTGCCGCTGTAGGTGCATGGCTGCATGTATTATGCATGGTTGCTTGCATGTAAATTTTCTGTGATGTCATCGCGACATGCATTGCGGCTTATTGAATTTTCTGCAACTGCCAATGATGGCCTACATATGCAGACATTTCTGCCTGGAAGCGTTGAATACCAAAATGCTTATTACCAAGAGCTCGTGGATGCAAATCGCTTTGTTGCACATGTTGCTGACGAGGGTGCGGAGCAAGTCGCCAACCTGAGAAATCTGTAATGACGAATTTTGGTAATTCGTGCTAGTGCTATGGATGCGTACGGGTTTAGGGCAGCAACAACAATATTCAGAATTGCAGCGGCAAAGCAGTCATTCACGGGCCAGATGCTTGAGCTGCTGCCTCATCATCTCTCTCAGCCCGCGTTCGTCGTAAAGCCTGAACCTCCTTCTTTGCTAGAGCAAGGTTGTAATGCATGACAACTGTATTGCGCTTTTGAAACCACCCACTCTGTACCTCTAGCGCCTCATCAGTTCTAGCATGGCTACCATTGACGAATCCATTCATTAAATCCAACCTCAATCCGTATCGTCTAGCTTCCTTTGTATCAACCACCTTCCAGTGATGCTTCTCCAGTCAAGCATCCGCAAGCCCGCTTGAGTGCAAGATCATGTTGTGCAGAATGGCGCAAACCTTCACAGTGCGCTCTCCTTGCCATGGCAATTGAGGAAGCGGCCAATCAGTATTGCAAATCTTTCTCCAGCGTCCCAAACACATATTCCACGTCCTTGCGCACCGACTCGCAGAGGCCGGACCATCCCTTCAAATCCGCCATGTCTGCATGCTTGGGTCCACAATTGGTTGTCAGCCATATTTGTGATATCCACCATCACATAAAGCCCATAGGCCTCGCATCTCCGCAACCTCCTGCCCCATCGTTGTGTAAACCTTGTACGTGTAATTCTTGTATTCTGCGTCGTCAGCCAGAGCTTGGATGAACTTATCATATCTCACAATAGTTTGTAATTTCTCGCTCCTGGGAACCCATGGCTGATCCAGTATATATCGCGATTGTGGCCGACATGGAATTGATACCCAAGTGTGGGATATGCTTCTTTTCCAGTGTGGAGGAAGCGCAATGAGTAGGGCCACATATGAGTAGGGTCATATCGAGAATGGACGACATCCATGCTTGATACCCATCAGGGCAGGCCGCAGCGGCGAAAGGGTTCCTTTGAAGCATGCATGTACCTTGTCTCCATTGGGCATCTTCTCCAACTTGTCGTAGTACTTGTCGACGAACTATTCCTCCCATTGAGTACCAAAATCTCGCAATACAGTGTTGTTGATGCCCGCCATGCACTCCAGGCCGTCCACCGAAACTCCCAACGACAAGCGACGCAAACCCGCCATGAGCTTCGTTGCGAGAGGATGGGGACGATGTCCCCGTCGCTGCCCTCTGGCCATATCGCCATGGAAGTGGCCCGAGGCCCGCATATCTGCCAGTATGTCCGAGAAAATGCTGTATGGCACACTGGACTTTTGCTTGAACGCTTTCCCCATCACAGTGCTGGGGTCTGCAACCATGTGCGCATACTCGACAAAGTTTAGGTGCCACTGGGTTTTAGTCGGCTGCAACAACCATGATGTTTGCCTGTCTCACCCTTGTAACGAGGCGAAGGCGGCTTGCAGCCGTGGCGACTCCCACCGCGCCCGCATGGAGCGAGTCGCACCAACCAATCGCCTTCACCGACAGCACGGCGCCTTTTCCGCGACGAGTTCACGACAAACGTGGCCGCTGCCACGACAACCGTGCAGCCCGCGGCCCATATAAAGAGCCCCTCGAGGCTGCGGCTAGCTTCACTGCGTGCACATCCCACCGATCCGTAGCGAGCGAGTAGGGGGTGCTACGGTTGTTTGCTACGCAATGGCGGCTGTTGCGGCAATGCGGCGGCCCGGGCCGCGGCCCGGCTGTTGCGGCATTGCGGCGGCCGGCATTTTGGAGGGTAAATTTTGGAATCTATGCCTAGTCGCTTTTGCGCAGATGCCCGGTATCTCTCCAAAAGGGCCGCCGAAATTATGGAGTTACGGGTACGCGGCAGTACCCGTACATATTATGGGGATTACGTTTTGGAATCGTCTATGCCGGGTGTGGCATTATGGATGCATATGAAGTATACTTAAAAAAATTACTGTAGTGGTATGGTACCTTATTGTAGCCGTGTGGACTTTCCCCCCACCCACCCACCCGCTACCTGGGTGGACCCGACGACCGTCCTCGGCTCTCTAAATCGCGAGCCCTCCGTCCGCCTCCACCCCCGGCTGGGGATGGGGCGGGGCTCGTGCTCGGGTGGCACCTTGGTAGCCTTGGACCCGCCCGTGCTGTCACTCATGCAGAGGAGCAGAGGAGCAGTGCAAGCTGGACACCGGCGTTATATGTCGTTGCTGGTCGTCCGGTCAACTTCTCTTTCGCTGTTCGTTGAGTACCCTCTCCCTTCTTGTCCTGTCGGCGCCTCCACCTCACATTCGGCCTAGTGCCGCTATTGGAGTGGCTTGGGATGTTTTGCCGTGGAGGGAGTTCTACCTTTGGCGAAAGGGGACGCGACCGAGCTGGCAACGGATTTGGCGATGAGAGGTCCGCGTCGGTTACCCGCGCCCGTGGCGCCCCGTTCTGGGTCGACCCCCCCCCCCCCCCCCCCCCACTTCCGTTCCTTGCTGCGAAAACCTCTTCGAAGCTTCTTTCCTATCGGCGCCTCCACCTCACATTCGGCCTAGTGCCGCTATTAGAGTGGCCCGGACTTGTGTGCCGGGGAGAGCGTCCCTACTGCGTGGAGCGGCGGCTCGCGGGTGGCGATGCCTGGCTGGTCGGTGGCTGCCATGACGGCTCCTGCCTCTGGTGGCCCGTAGCTGGATTTCCTTCTGGATTTCTGTACGGATTTCTGGAATGTTGCAGCTAGCACATGTAGTAATGTTTACTACCGGTAGTTGGGGTTTCCTTTTCCGCACGGCAACCGCTGCGCGCGTTCGCCTGCGTACGCGTTACAAATGTGGCACGCATGCGATGCTCGCAGCTTAAAACATCGTACTCAAAAGCACGGTAGTCCGCGTACCACTATGCTTCAACCCTGAAATCTGCCTGAGACGAAACTGCCGTACAAACGATCACAATCAACTCAAGCACCACGCACAAGTCGACCGCAATCAAGGTAGAATTCTTATTAAGGCTAGCGGGCTATCTGATGTCCCCATCTTCCATCTTCGCGCCCCGCCTACAATGTGGCGGGCCGCGTCGATGCTCACATGTTCGTCCTGTGCAAGACGTTTTGACTTTCCCGCACGCCCGAACCACGTGTGAAGACCCGCCGTCCTCCGACCGCCGGTACCGTCTTCTTGGGTGCGACTAGCCCACTATTGCTGACATCTGACGCCTTAGACTCGCACCTTCGAAAAGGCAAGCGCTAAAACACCGCGCCCTTCTTCTCAACAAGACCCCATTCCAACCGCGCTCTGTTGCGCGGGTTGGTGGTACTGGTGGCCCCTTTGCGTGGCCTCACAATGGCACGCTCCATCTTGGCGCTGACTGCTCGGCGCCTCGGCCTAGCTGGCCGATTCAAACATATACATCGGGACTGGCTACGATTCCGTGTCCGGCCAGTGGCCGAATCGTCTACCGTGACCGAACGAGCTGCTTCCTCCGGTCGGTTACTCATGCCGCGGCGTGCGACGAGCACGCGGACTCGGGCGGCCGATGTCGCTCCCGAGCGGGGACAGACCCGTGCGGGCCACGCGCGTAGTCATGTGGGCTCCGGCTCGCGTGCCAACTCGTGCACCCATGAGTCTGATTACATGCGCCACCGGGTGCGACGCAATTGGCAAGCATGGGCGGACATCGGCGTTGGCCGCCGGTTGTCGACATGATCCGCAACGGCGTGGCTGCGCATCCCGTTCAAGAACGGGCCGCTCGCCCCTTTCAACCAAGGGGTTCGATGGAGGACGCGACTCCCAACCAGCTACGCTTATTCATGGACGAAGAGCTAGGCCGCTACCTAATTAGCGGAGCGTGGAAGGCCAGTGTTCGCGGTGGGTTTCTCGGTTGTTCCTCATACCTAAACCGGGCGTCAATATAAAAGGCGGCTCATCATCGATCTACGGCCCCTCAACGGTACCGCGAGGAGCGAAGCCTGAGTTTCGAGACTCTCACGCGGATGCGTCACCTGGCTCGGCCGGGCGACTACATGCTCTCCATGGACCAACATGACGGCTTCTACGCCGTCGGCACCGCTCCCGAAGACCGAGACTATTTCACCGTCAACTACCGAGGCAAGCTCTACCGGCTGGCGGGGCTCCCCATGGGGTGGAGCCTGAGCTCCTACTGCTTCTGCTCCCTCACTGCGGCGTTCAAACACCATCTGCGACGCCCCGACTTCGCAGTGACCTCCCAAGGATTGCGTCGTGCCAAAATGAGCATGGGGCGACGTCAAGCGCTGCGCAGCCAATGGCTGCCGCATGCTCCCCTACATGGATGACTTCATGCGTCCAGCCGAGCGCAAGCTTATACCGTGCGCGACCGCCTCACCTCCTTGCTCGGACGGTTGGGTCTCAGCCGACATCCCGACAAAGGCCAATGGGAGCCGGTACAACGGCGGGAGCACCTCGGTATGGAGATCGACTCGCGGAGCGGTAGGATTCGAGACCCTCTTCGGAAACTCGATTCCCTCGCTGCTACAACCTTCGGCCGCATCCGCCGTGCTAAGCGAGGCATGCGATGGCTGCATGTGCGAGAGCTCGCGTCCCTAGTAGAACGCGCTCAATTCTTATTTCTCGAAAACAAGCCGGCGCGGTTCTACCTGCGCGAGCTGCATGACGTGCTCCGCACGAAAAACTCATGGAGCGGGCGCGTCAAGATGACGCGCTAGCTCCGACTCGACCCGAGTGGTGGGTGGCGGTCCCCAACCACATCAACGGCCGCTCCATCTACAAGCCCGTGGAGACGGCCTACATGCGGTCGACAGCTCAGGCTGCGGGTGAGGTGCCGTTCTCAACGAAACCACCGAGGCGCGCGGGTTCCGGTACGACGGTGACTGCGAGCTGCACATCACCTACAAGGAGCTCAAGGCTGTCCGGTACGCCGTGCTCAGATTCCTCTCGGAGCTGCGAGGTCGACAGGTGCTAGGTGCTGCTCCACAAGGACAACATGGGTGCGGTCCACGTCCTCGCCAACTTCACCTCCCGCTCCCCTCTGCTCATGACGGAGATGCGAAAATTGTGGTTCATTCTTGACTCCCACTACATCTCCATCCGTGCGCGCTACATCAAGACCACGGCGAACATCTGGGCTGACCGCCTCAGCCGCAAAATTGACTACGACGACTGGGCGTTCAGCCTACGCCACTTCAACCACCTCGATAACATTTGGGGGCGTCACACCATCGACCGCATCGCCACCATACATGGAGAACGCGAGGCTCCCTCGCAACAATTCCCGCGGGCGTGACCCTTGCAACGAGGCCACCGATAGCATGCGCCTGTCCGATGGCGCATGGCATCGTGAGCACAACTGGCGCAACCCCCCATGGGGCCTCATTGACAACCTCGTCATCAAGCCCTACACCTCTGGCGCGGCAGCCACCGTAATCGTGCCCTACTGGCCCGAACGTGGCTGGCACAAACGCCTCTCAGAAATGGCATCCGAGGTGGTTGTCTTCCCGCCCTCCCTGGACCTCTTCGCGCCGGGCCGCCTCGGCGTACGCAATGGCGTCGGTGCTCTCAAGTGGCCAGTGGTCGCCTTCTGGCTCCCCCTGCTTCGGGCCCGGTGCCCTGCCCCCGATTTTTGACCGCCCCTCGTCTGCCCCTCGGGCCGGCCGGCGCCCTCCTGCGTCGTGCCCCAAGATTGAGCGCGACAAACCACTCAGCCCCCTCCTCTTTGAAGTGTTTACTACCGGTAGTTGGGGTTTCCTTTTCCGCATAGCGAGTCCTGCGCGCGTTCGCCTGCGTACGCGTCAAAAATGTGGCAAGCATGCGATGCTCGCAGCTCATAACTTCGTACTCAAAAGAACGGTAGTCCGCGTACTAGTATGCTTCAACCCTGAAATCTGCCTGAGACGAAAGTGCCGTATAAACGTCGATCACAATCAACTACTCTCGCACCACGCACAAGTCGACCGCAATCAAGGTAGAATTCTTATTAAAGCTAGCGGGCTATCTGTTGTCCCCATCATCCATATCTTCGCACCCCGCCTACCATGTGGCGGGCCGCGTGCCTCGCTCCCTCCCTCCCTCATTTTGTGCTTTCTGTTCTCGCGGGTTGCCGACAGGCTCCTGACTTAAACATCACTGTAACCCAAGCCAAAGCTTTGAAATATCACCATAGCATAATAAGTATGCATACCATTTTATTACCGCGGGTAGACATGAATGTCCTACACTGGAAATACTCGTAAACACACATCACAGAAGGGTTGGTAGCCAGCATCACCAGGGGTGTCTAAATCGTATGTAGGGTTATTATGTAAACTATATGTGTACGTCAAGAGCTGGGGCGGCTTCGGCCGATGACCCGGGGCGAATTTTACTGTACTTTATTACAGTATAGCACCGATTGTGAGGGGTACTGATACAACGGTACCCTAGTTGCTAGCGCCCTGCCGATCATATTGTCGTCGCCCGCCTCGTCATCCTTCGTCCCGTGCCACTTGTACGTGCTCGCCCAGGTAACCCCGTGCTGCGTGCCCCGGCCGGTTCACCTCACTCGCCAATCGCTCACACACACCTACGCGCAGATTCCCCGGAACCCAACGAAGAACATCCTCACCTGGAACCCTAGACAGCCATGAGCGCCTCCTCCGCGTTTCCGCTGTTGGCGGAGGTGGGCCCTCAGCGGCCCCGCCTCCGCGGACGTCCCCTCCGCCAGCGCCATCTACGAGCTCGCGGGCGGCAACGACATCAAGGACGATCTGGAGGGTTGCACCACGCTGGCCGATATGTGGACGCGCAGCGTGGAGCGCTACCCCGACAATAACTGCCTCGGCACCCGCGAGAAGGGCGAGCCCTTCACCTACCTGTCGTACAAGGAGGTGCGTCGGTTGCGCGTCGTCGCGCCTGGCCTCGGGCGCGCGGGTTTCGTCCCTCAGCGCACGGCGATATCTGCTGCTACTCTTTCCACAGCCCAATTAGCAATACAATACCGTTAGTACTTCGATACATACGGTAACATCGCCTGAGGGCGCGACGAACCGGCGCCCAGCGCAGCACCAGCACGCCCACCTACCGTTACCGTCTGTCGACTTATCGCCAGCAACTGACGCGCAGTTGCATCCCGCAGGTGGGAGCCAAGGTTGAGGCGATCGCATCCGCGATTGCCGGCCTCGGCCTCGGCAAGGCGGACTCGGTGGCCGTGTACGGCCAGAACTGCCCCGAGTGGATGGTTACAATGCAGGTGCGGCGCCCAGGTTGAGAGTTAACCTCCCTCCTTCCCCCCGACCCACTAGGCACACCAGCGTTCGAGACCCCCCCCCCCCCCCCCCCCCCCCCCCCGGTGTTTGGCGAGACTCAGTTACACAATCAATTGCCGAACCCCGAATGATACAGTAGAATATTTTGTCGCTCGACTTGATCGCCCGGACGGTGCCGTCGCCGAAACCGAGCGTTCCAGAACTATATGGCCGCCAAAGGAGGCCGGCTTTGGAGGTGCTGCAAGGGTCTAACCGTTACCAGTCCTGTCGAGCCCGTGTGTGTGTGTGTGTGTGTGTGTGTGTGTGTGTGTTGGGGGGGGGGGGGGGGGGGGGGGGGGAGGTTAACCTCACGAACATGCTTGAAGACGCGGCGTGTGATGTCTGCTGGATTGCGGGGGCTGACGCGCATACTGGCGCTCTGCCCGGTGCCAGGCCTGCAACCGCATGTCCTACATCTGCGTGCCGCTGTACGACACGCTGGGCGAGAACGCGGTGGAGTTCATCCTGAACCACTCGGAGGCCACTGTCGTCTTTGTGCAGAGCGCCAAACTGCCTGAGCTGGCCAAGGTGCGCGCGGGCAAGGCGGATGCCTCCCCCCCCCCCCTGAGTGGGGTAAAGTCTCAAGAGGGGGGGGTAGGGGGTGGTCATTGGGGCAGCGTGTGCTGGGTGAGTGATTCAGCGCGTGTGCTGCTGGCTGGCAGGCGCTCGGCAAGCTGCAGCTCAAGCAGGTGGTGTACTGGGGCGACGCGAGCGAGGAGGTGCTGCAGTCCATGTCCGGCGTGGCCGTCTCCCCCTTTGAAGACTTCCTGGCCAAGGGGCAGGCTGCGCCCAAGGAGGCGGAGATGCCCACCCCCGAGGACCTGTGCACCATCATGTACACCTCCGGTGCGCTGCGCTCTCCCCTGTCCGCCGTGCGCCGCCCAGTGCAGACGCCTGACAGGAGGCTGATGGAGCGATGGGGCCCGGCAGGAGCACACGGGTATCTGTGGTGTGTAGCGGGTAGACAGGGCTAAGGGCGGTTGGTCGTCTGGATGCCCACTGAATACCCCCCCCCCCCCCCCCTGCATGTGCCCTGCGGTGCTCCTCCCGTAGGCAACCAACCGGCGACCCGAAGGGCGTGATGATCCGGCACAAGAGCGTGCTGGCGGGAGATGAGCTGTCTGCAGCGCTACCTGGTGTCGGTGGGCGTGCACCAGGACCAAAACGACGTGGTTCCTGTCTACCTCCCCCTGGTCCACATCTTAGACCGCGTGGCAGAGGAGTTTTAACCTGAGCGTGGGGCGGGCACCATCGGCTACTGGCGCGGCGACATGAAGGGCCTCACGGACGACATCGCCGCGCTCAAGCCGACGGCTGTTTGTGGGCGTGCCGCGCGTCTTTGAGGCGATCCAACGGCGCGGTGATGGGCAAGATCAAGAGTGCGGGCGGATGGCCCTCGGCGCTTCTTCCATTGGGCGATGCGGCACAAGCGCCAACTACCCTCGACAAAGGGCCTCCCGCAGCACAAGGCGTCCCCCACCCCCGTCTTCGACAGCCTCGTCTTCTCCAAGATCAATGGCCGCGCTCCGGCGGGCGCTGCCGGTGATCATCAGTGGCGGCGGCGCCCGCTCATGCCCGCACGTGGAGTCAGTTTTCATGGCAGGTCGCGATGTCGCGCTGGTGTGCCAGGGCTACGGCCTGACGGAGACCATGGCGGGCGCGTGCGTCTCGCTGCCGGACAGCCCCGGAGGCAACGTGGGCCCGCCGCTGCCGGGCGTGCAGCTGCGCCTGGAGAGCAGCCCGGAGCTCAACTACGACGCGCTGTCGCACCCGCCGCGCGGGGAGGTGCTCATCCGCGGCGACATCATCACCGCCGGCTACTACAAGCTCGAAGACACCACGCGCGAGGTGCTCGAGCCGGGCGGCTGGTTCCACACCGGCGACATCGGCGAGATTGCGGACGAGGGCGTGCTCAAGATCATCGACCGGTGCGCCGCCGCCTGCGCTCCTGCACGCTTACTTAAGTAACAAGAGGGGACAGCGAGCGCGGGAGGGGGGGAGGTGGGGGGGGGGGGGGGGGGGGGGGGGGGGGGGGCAACCCGGGGCATGAAGATCTCTGCCTAACTGTTCTGTGTGCCGCCTTTGTGATGCGTCCTTGGTGTGCAGGAAGAAGAA
>VCJN01001885.1:0-44376 GCA_006384855.1 Tetraselmis striata
GGCAGATAGAATTGTTGACCGAGATAGGACATGGCATAAAGGGCCTAGCAGAGGCGCAGTGAGAAAGGAATAGCAGCAGGCCAGAAGGATATATATGACAGCGGCACATGAGCGCATGTGCATCATTCAAAACCAGACAGGACATTGCTTGGCATGATGATACAACAGCTGCACCAGGGAGAAGGGAACTAGAGTAGACATGTAATTATATTCTTCGTCGTTGTTGAATGTAATTCTCAAATGACAAAATCCAGATAGAGACATGATATTGCAGTGCGCAATTGCTGTGATGAAAGCAGCGGCGCGCAGTATTGAACCTACACAGTTGCAAATATAATGTTTACAAACTACTTTATCTTTCCGGCTAACGGACGTGAACCCCGGTACACCTATAGTGCACCTAGGTGCACTAGATAGTTAAATAGAATTTCTGAGCAACGGAGGTCGTCCCAACCGGAACCAACGGTCAGGCCTCGTAGCTGACACCCCAAGGCAGCTGGGATATAGTTTTCGCGGCGGGGGTTGGCCATATACCCACAATGCGCATGCGATGGGCCCAGCAGATCACGGGCTCCGCCGCCGCCACCACCACCACCTGCCCACCATGCGGCTGCCCCTCGGAACGGCCATTACTGTCCGTTTCGGTGATCTAACCGACGCCGCCAAGAAGGTATGGGTTGCTGCCCACCCAGGGGAGCCCGTGGCGGGTGTCACGCTGCGCGGCGTCGTCTGTGGCCACTCTGGCGCGTGGCATCGCGTCACTTTCGCCAAAGATCACCCTGAGATAGAGCGTGAGGTCAGCCTCAATGCTGCCGCCCTCGTCCCCCCCGCCCCAGCAGCGGCCCCCGCGGAGCACAGGCGGGTGGGTCCGACCACCTTTGACTTGGAGGAGGTGCAGGCGGCCAACCAGCAGCTGCTGGATGCGTTTGCGGACGCCGATGCCGAGCCCGCTGGTGATCCGCCGAACCCGACGAATATCCCGCGGCGCCAACCCCTCGCCCCACCCCCACCGAGCTTCCGCCGCCTGACTGGGAACCCGCCTCTTGCTACCGCTGTCAGCGTGAGCAGGCCAGAGCGTACCCCCCACGTCCCGGCCACTACCGCCGCAACCACAGTGAGGCGGCGCAGGCGGGCGTGGCATGGCACTTCTGGCAGTGGTTCCCCCTCGGCGCGATGTCGCGCGCCGTCGATGCCGTGAACCAGCACCGCCACACCGAGAAGGGGGGGGAGCAGTGTCGTCCCCTTCTCCCTGGCGGAGTTCAAGGTCTTCCTGGCGGTTCTACTCGCGATGACGCTTCACTCGACGGTGTCGCTGGAGGAGCTGTGGGACAACCACCCTCCATCAAGGCGCTGCCCACCCGCTATGGCTTCGCTGCGCTGATGACACAGCGCCGCTTCAACGAGTGGCGCGCGTACTTTCGCTTCTGGGGCGACCCTGGGGACCTGCCTGACAGTCAGTACAGCGAGACATGCCAGGACTGGGTGGAGGCGCTGAACGACTACTGGTGAGTGCTGCATGGTCTATGCCTCCGCCTGGCAGGATACCCAACCCATGCTCCTTGTGCATACATGCTGCAGTGATGCTATCACACCGCCTGTGGAGCGACTGAAGTCCAAGTACAAGGACGGCCGCGTACACAAGTACCGCTACGAGGTGGAGCAACGGGAGAGCCACGCCACCTATCGGCAGCACTTCAACGCGGTGGACATCAACATCAAGCTGAGTGTGGGCCCCCACTCTGTTGCCACTGGCTGGGGCCCCCATAGTGCTGTGCTCCGGTTCTGGCTGCACACCGTTGCAGTGGCCGAATCCAACGCCTACCTGTGCTACACTTCTTTCACCAACAACAAGGACATGACGCGTCATGAGTGGAAGTGCGCCATGGCGGACGCGCTGGTTGCGGAGGGGAGGGCTGAGACGATGGGCTCTGCATCTGGCCTGCACAGCACCTCGCCTGTCCCCCGCAGCCGTGCAACTACCCGCAGCTCAAAGAGCTCTCATTGCAGTGCTCCTAGTCCCTTTGATACTGAGACAGGTGACGGACCCTCTGGAGTGCCCCGCGCGTTTGATGAGGGCTGGCACACAAAAGGCACCAAGCTCACAGCTACAATGTACTCCGCTCCTAACCCTGAGAACACCCCCAGCAAGTTCAAGGATGGCAAAGAACGCGCCAAGCATAGGCAGTGTGTGGAATGCCGCCGCAACCTGGTCCGTAGCATTTGCTCTGGCTGCGGCGCCCCTGTGTGCTCATCCCTCTGCACCCGCCCATGCTTCGCCATGCATGTTGCAGCCCACCTGCATGCGGATGGATGGGCCAAGATTGGACCCGCCAACCCTCCCACCATCAACACCAACCGTGTATTGGACATGTAAACTCATCCCTCTGTGTAATTCTATCTTTCTGGGCATTGATGGTTATCATTATATGAGTGTCTTGCATTTTCAGAAATATTTTACGTATTTTTTTGCATTTTTCTATCTTTTGTCGATAATTTATCGGCCGCCGTCGACCCCGACGATGGCCGCCACCCCGCCCACTGTACCAACATCCCATCTTCCATGGCCAATAGGGACCAAAAGGCCCGGGAATCATGGTGGTTTGGGTGCGGCACTCCCCCTGGGTGATAGAGGAATCAGCGCATAAAGTTTTTCGCTGAGATTATCGCCGAAATCTGGCCGATATCCCGATTTTAGGGTTTCCAGATGACGGTCCAGAAACCCTGTTAGGGTTTCTACTCTCTACCGCAGCTAGAGAGATGAGTTAGCATCAACATACTGGAAGGACGAGGAAAAACGATTAAACCTCGAGTGTGATATGGCCGGTCGACGACATGTATCTGTTTAGTGAACCCGGGTACACCAATCTAGCGTTAGCCGGAAAGTTATGCACTCAGGTAGTTCGCCAGTGATGGCGGGGGCACTTCAAATTAGGAGTAAAAAACGATGCCTGACCCTGAGTACTTTCCGAGTACTGCAGACAATACTCTAGTCCGAGTACTGTCCGAGACATATTCCCCAGTACTTTCCGTGCATTCTCTTGACGCTCTCCCTGTAACAAAAAGTTCCAGTACCTGTACTTTACTGTAGACAGTCATGGCGCAGCGCGCCGCCGCCCCGCCCGGGCGGGGGTTCGAGCGGTGATTACAGACGACCAGTAGCTCCGCTGCGCTTCCGGCGACGGCGACTGCTACTCCCCGCGCATCAGACTCACCGACGCCCATCCTGCAGACTCGAGCACCCCCGTGCTAACACCACAGTCTCGCAATCAAGCCAAATTCAAGCTAATCCAGGGGCTATATTAAAGTGATCTCTGGCTCCATAATCCTCGCGCTCACGCACCCAGCTACGAGGGGTAACAACCGGTAACACCTTGGTGCCGTATAGGCCGGTTCGAGCGCAGCCGCAGCGCGGTCGCGCCGATTCACGACGTGGTACTTCCGAAGCGCACAAACGCCCGGGTACCTTCCTGCCGCAACAGCTGTGGACGCCGCAAACGGTCCGCGGGATCGAAAGTCCTGGCGGGACAGTATGTCATCTTCGCAGGCAGCGAGCGGGCGGCAGGTGGTGGGCGCCGCGCGCGGAGAGCGCGTCCCGTTGGGCGGCCTCCAGCCGGTGGCGCTAAAGGCGCGACCCACCGGGCCCAACAAGCGTCCGGCGCTGCCGCTGATGCTGCCAGCTCAGCAGCCGAAGAAGGCAAAGGTGCGGATGGCTCGCTGGATGTTTCCCTGTCTCCATTAAGTCATCGCGAAGCCCGCCGGCGAAACGCTCTCGCTGACCACCTCTGGCGTGGGAGTCGCAGGTGTCGACGCGCGGTGAAACGGCGGGGCCGCTCTCGCCGGTGCGCAGCCCGCACAGCGGGGAGCAAATGCGGACGGACCTGTCGGCGCTGGTGAAAGAGCGGCTGCGTGAGGCTAGCGACTATGGCAAGGGTATGTTCCCGCTCTCCATCCTGCGTCACGAGGCACTGGTAGTCGAGACGGGTGTCGGGTCTCTGCTGCCTGCAGGTAGTATTCGAGCATCAGCTAATCCCGGGGATTTGTCCCCCCTTTTCTCTCACGTGTATTGCAGGTGATGCTGCAGAGCAGGAGTGGCTGGATAAGCAAGGCAGGAAAAATCCTGCAGGGGGCTACCTAGGTAACCCCCCCTCCCCCCCCCCCCCCCAACTTCCTCACCTGGGCAATGAGGAAGCAAGATAAGAAAAAACCATTAATTTGAAATTTACTATTTGTTTATTAAATTTCAAATTTTGCTAGCATCTTTCGCTTCTTGTTATGCATGAACTCATTCAACTAAAATGCAAACTCGACAGCCCATCGCTGGCGCCCCTGGTCCCATCCCCACAGCTGACGCTGTGGGCCTCTTGTCCTCCCCCCTTCTTCGCCTCCCCTTCGCAGCCACCTACGTCAAGCGCGACTTTGAGCTGGCCACCGGCTACGCGCTGCGCCCCCAGCTGCTCGGCGCCTCCAAGCTGGGCGACCTGCTGCGCGGCCTCACCGACATATGCTTTGTAAAGCAGAGCCCGGGCGGGCACCTGGTGGGTGCCCCCCCCCACTGACAGCAGTATGAGCCGTGTAGTATATATGATATATATGTATCATGCATGTGCGCATGTGGCCGACGCAGCTAACGTGCCCCCCCCCCCCCTCCCCCCTTCCCCCCCCTTTCTGGACTTGTTGGCGTTGCCTGGCAGGCGCTCTATCCCCCTGGACAGGCGAGCACCCAGCATCAGATCCAGAACAGCAAGAGCGCCAACAGCGAGTTGCGCTTTTTCCTGGAGGACAAGCTGGCCGAGTACGCGCTATGGTGGAAGGAGCTCAAGCTGTCGGAGGTGCACGCACAGTTCCTGGCGCAGCGCCGCGACGCCGCTGGGAGCGACCCGCCCTCGGCGGCCGCGCTGTTGGCGCTGCTGCGGGCGGAATATGGGCCGCTGGTGTCTTCTAGCGCGGACGACGAGGGCGAGCATGCGGACCCGCTGCTCAAGTTCCGCGCGGACCCGATGGCGGACCTGCTGGGGATGTTGTCGGGCCGACTTGCCCGGCCTCACGCCGGCGAGCAGGGGCAGGCTGCCAAACCTAGGTGAGCACAGTGTGCCACTCGACTGCGGACGCTCAGGCTTGCTGGGGAGACGGCTGCTTGGAGGTTGACGCAACCGTGTAGCTCACATTGGGTAGCGAGCGGCTTTGCCAGTTTCATTTCGATGTTGACATGAAGCGGTTCCTCCTCATGTGTGTGTATGTCTGTATGTATGTATGTATGTGTGTGTGTGTGTGTGTGTGTGTGTGCGTGTGCATCAGCAAGCGAAGAACTCTGAATATGCAGGTCTACCTAGATAGGTTACAGTAATTATAGAGACAGGGTGCCGACCCATCTAAAAGATCCCTTCAACTGCGCCTCAAGTTGGGCTTGCATGCAACCTATAATAACATTCATTGGATATGATTCCGTTATTGTTTCGTCTGCATTTGACCTCTGGCAGGCAGGGCAGGTTCTCACTGGCAGTGCCCTGATTACCGCGCCGCAGTAGCGGCACCTCTACATGTTTACCTATGTATTAACTACATGAGATACAGGAGATGTGTTACTGAGTTGTTGTGATGAATCGTCGCTCCTGATTTACGAAATGGTGGCCAGAGGCTGACGCAGGATTGCTGCTGGGCATGCAGGTATTGGGAGAGCGGCTACCCGATGGAGTGTGTGAAGAACGACTTCAAGCAGGCGTACCGGTACACCTTCCGCCACGAGCTGTACGGGTACAGCCGGCTGGTGGAGCTGCTGGGGGAGCTGGCCGGCCATGCGGTGGTGGCAGCGCCCAACCCGGCGCAGCCCAAGACGCTGGTGCTGCGCCCTGCGCCGCGGGGGGCTGCGGTGCCGGTGCACGACCTCCGGCGCCTGCTGATCGAGAGGATGCGGGCGCTAAAGGCGGCGGATGCGGCTCGGCAGGCGGCAGGCCGCGGTCCGGCGAGCTACTTTCTCGGCAGCGTCAAGCCTGACTTCCTGCGGCGCTACGGCTACGCCTTTGCCGAAAAGCCCTTTGGCTTCCAGCGCATCGCCGATGCGGTGGCCGCGCAGAGCGACATCTGCGAGCTGGCGGGGCAAGGCAGCAAGACGCTGCAGCCCGCGCCTGGCCTGCGGGTGGCGACTGCCACCGGGGAGCCGACTGCTCCTCCCTCCGCAGCACAACCCTCCGCGAACATGCCAGCAGCGGCGCTGGGTGGCGCCCCCCAGCCGCGTGGCACCGCGGCCCTCATGCACGCACAGTGGGAGGCGCAGCGGCGGGTCCGTCACGGCGCTGCGCTCCTCGATGCCGCTCCGCAGCTCCCGCAGCAGGCCGCGCCCCCGGCGCCATCCTTCGCCTCCAGGCATGCCCCCCAGCGTGCCCGGCTGGGCGCACGCTAGGCCGCAACCGCCATGGCAGCCGTGGCAGCAGCAGCAGCAACAGGGGCAGAACCTGCATCAACCGCAGCTGCAGTTGCAGCCACAGCGCTGTGCCGTGCCGCTGGCCATGCCCCCTCCTGCGCCCTGGGGCCACCCTGCACCCTGCTTCGCCAACCCAGTGCACCGCCTCTGAGCCCGGAAGGCTGAATGTGGCAAGTAACAGACGTCCATCCGGGCTTTGTAACGACGTGTATACATGCGCTTCACATTAGGAGTAAAGCAGCACTGACTCCATTGCCCGTGGCCTCGAGAGAGAAAGGAATCTCTAAGACTCGGGCCTAATTCAAACTAGTTCAAACCCAGATTCTGAACGGGGCCAGTTATTAATGACTGCATACCTGCGGGTACCGCTGCACCTAGAAGAGCCATATTATCACAAGTCTCAAAATCAGCCTGCTAGCAACCTACACCTGGGAACATTCGCTCTAGTTCCGTCATAGTTTCGTCTACATTTATCCTCTGGCAGGCAGGTGCAGTTCTTATTCACTGTGTTCTTACTACAGCGACGGCACTCGTAATCCAGCTAGGTCCTAGGGAACACCCTAGGGCACACCCTCTTTTGGGGCTTGCTGCCCTCTGGAGTCTCATGCATCCGTACTAAATTGCACAATTGAAGCCAGCTCGCTCATTGCCTATTCCAGCGCATGCCTCATCCGTCAGACACCAGCAGGCTCATCTGTTCTTACATCAACAAATGCCCTTTCCAGTGGGAGCTAGCAGCGGAGCAGCTGGCACGGTCTGTTGCTCGCACCATGCTGATGCACTCCTGCGTCGGCATGATGCGAGCTGACAGCGCCAAGAAGAAAAGGGAGAGGGGGTATGGAGTTTTTTTTTTTGGGGGGGGGGGGGGGGGGGGGGGAGGGGGCGGGCGAGATGGCGGCAGCATCAGCTTGGGGGCGGAGGTGCGGCACTCCCGCTCTCCAGCTTCCGCCACATCTGGACGCTCCGAGGGAATTCACATATAGGGCTGGCGGTCTCCGTGCCCCACTTGACGCGGTGGTAGGCGAAGCGGTCGAAGGACCCGTGAAAGACGGCGGAGCGGAAGGTGGCGAAGGCTCGGCTGTCGGCGTACACGGACATGGTGAGCGCCGAGAGGGCGGCGACCAGCACCACCCCGGCCACCAGCGCCACCGACAGACTGCTCGTTGCGGCAGCGGACAGCTGCGCCCAGGCGTGGATAACGCCGGGGCTGCAGACACACTCCGGCCCATCAGCCCATAGGAATAGCTGCCGGAATGGTTCCGTGTTGATGCACACCGCGGTAGGGCACACCGTGACGTTCGCCTCGAGGCTCGCCTGCATGAGCGCCAACGAGACGCCGAAGCTACCGGCGACCCGGCGGAGGCCATCGCGGTGCGCCTGCACGGCGCTCTCCATCGCTCTGTCTGCAAGATTGCTGCTCCAACTGGGCTCCAGCTCGTTGCCAAGCTGCGCGCGCGCGATGTCCGGGGACACGCCTACCTGCCCCATCCCGTTGACGATCGTTTCGGTAAAGCTGTCGTATGTCGCGGCGATTCGACCGGTCGAGTCCGCCAGGTAGGCAAGGCTCTGCCGCCACAGCAGCATCACACCCAGCACGAAGATGCACCACAGCAGCAGAAAAAGCTGAGCCGTGGCAAAGGCGGAGGCAGCCCAACCCCAGGCGAAGTAGGCTCGCTCCTTGGACAGCCCGTTGCACCCTGCAACCTGCGGGAATGACGGGAAATTATTATTGTGGGCCGCGCGGAATCAGACTGAACAGAAATTTATATGTCAGATTCGACGTACATCTGCTCTGCTGCCCCGCCCGCAGTACGACCGTATAGTACTGGTACCAGAAGCCCGCCAGCCCATAGATTTCCCATTTATAGGCGCTATATACAGGGTAACTAATGCTTCCCCCATAAAACATCGCCAATATCCTCCATCTGCGCTGAGGGTGAGTTTATCCGACAATTTCCCCACCTGCGCTTGTCGCAGGCTTGCCGTGACGCGCGAAACGGCGCTCGACGCGGACGCCACGACGGCCGCTACGATGCAGGCGGACGTGAACGTGGCCGTGATGCTGGCCGTCGTCTCCAGGGTCCTCGACTCATCGCCTCGCCCGTCGGCCGCGGAGAGCATGGCGGACGCGGAGCGCACGCCGGCCAGGCCCTGCAGGAGCACCACCACCAAAGCGAGAACGGTCGCCACGCCGCTGCAGGCCGCCAGCGCAGGCGCGTAGCGCACGCACTCCTTGCAGCCCGTCGTCATCGGCAGCGAAGCGGCGTGGAGAGCCGCGTGGCGAATTAGAATCGCTTACAACTCGCCTATTATCGACTGGCGGTCAAGGTCACGCGGAAGAGGGGGCGGGGGGGGGGGGGGTGTGGGGGCAGAGTTGTGGCCTTGTGGGGACCGGACGCAAACGACAAACGACCGGATCGACGCGATCGAGTATCGCTGGCGGTCGCCAGCAGCCTCTCATCCGGATAGCGCGCGCGCGCGTGCTTGCAGAAATATTTCAAAATATGATTGCGCGCGACGTCTAACTATAAAATACCAGCAGTGCCGGTAGCGAATAGCTGCTATTCTGCTAAATAAATAAATAAGCCCTACCACCAGCCCTTGTGTACCGGCACAAGTTAGACATTTCGTCGCTGGACTTCAATTAGTCTTGCAGAATGCTTCGGAACTTTGCTTGTTGACTTTAACGGAGCGTCGCCTACCCAGGGCTTTCCGTAGCTGGATTGCTGCCTAAACGACCGTCGTAGAGACGATGCAAGGGTTTCACTGGTGCCAGTCCCGTCTTAAGGGCGAAAACATTACCGGTATTACTAGTAAGTACTGCGAATCCTTCGGATAATTTAAATCTCGCATAATGAATGCTGTACTTCTAAAGATTGCACATTAATATTTCGATGACCAGCTACAATATCATTAACTGTCTTTCAAATGCCATCTACTATGGGGACCTCATATCTGGCCATTATTACAAATAAGAAACGATACATACTAGGGCAATATAATGTAGTCGACCTTACGAGGTACAACCGTACATACAGATACTCGTAGCGATTAGCGCGACCATATTCTCAGATTGCAGCTGCGCCGACGGCGCACTGACCGACGACGCTTCGAATCCCGCGTGTAGCGACTAGTCGCTAATCGAAAGGATTTCTAGTAAAGTCGCCGATCGCTATGATGGTGCTGATGATGCGTGGGTCAAGTCGTCATCGTCAATTCGCGAGAAAGGATTAAATCATTGTTTATTAAAATACCTGGAACCTGTACACATTGTTTCTAGAGATCACAGATATGGTACTCCCTAATCCTTACCTCTCGCAGCAAAAACCCGTCCAATTCAGCACGTTTTAAGTTTGTGATGGCCTCATCATTCTTTCGAACCCCAAAGGACTTCGGTAGGCGCGGGTCGAGTAATTGCCCAACCCGAGGGTCAAACCAAGGTGATCCATTGATGAAGGCCCGATGAGTCAATTCAACTTCCCGCGGGGCTTCCCTGGCAGTCAGTGTGGCGGTACTAGTGACACACGGAGCAACTCTACTTCACAAACTAATCAGATTTTAGTAGCTCATACTCGAAGAATTCCGGGGGTACTACTGGGCAGGCGCCGCCGGACTGCGCGGCCGGGTTCCCTTAGTTTCCAATTGCAGTCTATTCTTCATGTACAAGTTTTCCAAGTGACTTGCCTAAATAGCATGAACCTGCCTAATGGTTTCGAGATGATTCAAAATTGATGGAGGAACAAAATGCTATGTGAACAAAAGTAGCATGAGTAGACTTAATAGGAAAATCATTATTTATCTCAGCGCCTCAGTGCCCCGCCCCCTGTTAAGGATTCCGCACTTTTGCGGCCCATCGTCTCGGATGATTAGGCGTAATTTCAACAAGCGTAAAATCTTGATGATAGGACGTGTGTAATACTGCTGACTGACTTACGTAGTCTTCATAGGACGTGTGTAGTACTTACTGACTTACGTACTCGCGTACTCAGTATTGTTGGCCAACATCATGTAGGGATACTATCCGCGCAAAACGCAAGAGGGCACTGGGTACCCACATGGGGATTTGTGTGGTATATATCCTTACACTCCACCCCTCCCCCATAGGATGGAGGACCTCCTCGAGCAACGTTTCGGCTTGGATTCGGTGGCGATCCGCATTGGCCGGGTCGTCCAACATGCGGGATATCACATCATATCATATCATATATCATATCATATCATGTTTTAAAATTTCTCCGCGGGATCGAACCCGGACCTAATGCGCGAGTAGAAGCACCAGTTGTAAGGATACCGCGCAAAACGCACCAGGCACTGGGAACCCACACGGGATTTGTGTGGTACATATCCTTACACATCCAAATATAATGACTCATCGGCAGTACGTACACAGTAGACTCATCGGTAGTACGTACACTACTCGTATAAGTCGGTGTTAATCCATTCGGACGGATATAATTAGACTTGCTTGGGTCACTCCGGTAACTCAGAAAGCAAGCTGTTCATTTTTTTTCAAAGCGGGCAATAATGATCGGCTTGAGATCTTCTACACTTCGTGCTCATGTGGCTAGCAGCAGACCAATCGATGGTGCGCAATTATGAACGGCTTGAGAGCTTCTACAGAGCCTATATATGTATATGTATAGATGATGTATACATACATATGTATGTACACATACATATAAATTGCGACCTTACACAGCTAATATCGGAAAACTTTACTTGTTAAAAACAAAAGCATCGTTAGTCTCAGGAATATTAATAATAGCGACTATGATTTGGAAATCGCCGCCAGCAGAAGGTGTTTTTATTTTTATGGCGGTGCTGGCGTAAGTGGCGACCAATAAATATCACTTGACTTAAATATTACTTCGCTGCTATATCTTCATAACTTTTACATACTAGCAGACAATATTGCACAGAGAGAGCGCAAGTGGGCAACTGAGTGCCCAGGAAGAAGACGTTGTATCGGACGACCGGTTAAAGAACAACATCATATAAAAATGTTGATAGGGTATATAGAGTCTGCCCAGAACCCCCGAAAGAACCCTCCGCATACAGGCTACCATATGTAATATATATTAGAAACCGTTTTTTTATCCTGCACGTAACTCTGAAATTCTGTAATGTAATTGCTTGTTATTATCCTTTGTGCGACACGCATCACTACCGCAACCCTGCATCTTGCGCGCAGATCCTGCAGGGGTTATCAAAAATCGAGTTTCAGAATAGATACAGGCATGCAAGTGCCCATTCATAATTTTCACCAACGACATCATTGTGCACTATAATGAATACTGTCAGTAACCAAGCTTTGAGTTTGGAATATGTCCTATTCTTCCACCCCATCTACCAACACCACCATCACCACCACCGGGGTGGGAACAGCCCAGGCGGCTGTGCGAAGTGCTGAGACGGTGTATCGAGCCGGTTTGACGGAGGTGGCGGACGTTGCTAGGGCGAGGGATACCCAGGTGGTACGTGGGACAGTGATTAGGTCAGTTATAAGAGCTGTTCCCACTGCCCTTGATGTGCTTCAGTGGCAGCACCGGCATGTGAGCGACAGCGATGTTCTGGCCTGCTGCGCTCGTTCTTGTTGCGCATCTAAAATTTCACTGAGCTTAAGAGAATGGGCAGCGAGGGAGCGCAAGTTCAGAGTGGGATATGCTCATTGCATGATTGCAGACGGATTGGTGCGGAGTGAGTTCTGGTGACGTTTGGCTGCAGTGGTGAGTGTGGACTTGCTTCTCCTGATATTTCACCGCATGATTGAGAGATCATGTCGGTTGCTAGCGCTAAATTTTTCACTGGCAAAGGGCCCGCATACATTCGCAGCCTGCTGCGCGCCATGCAGTCAATGAGACATCAGTCCCTGTGGGATACTTGCTAGCGACGCATACACTCACGCTCCCGCGTTTCAGCCCTCGTCGGATCTATTCAGGGGCAGGATGTCCAGCACGAAGAATATGGGGCTCGACAGAGCCGCATCGGCACTTTCCTCGTCATCTGAGAAAATATCCCCATAGTAGTTTTCCTCGTCAGAGTCGCTGCCATCGCCGCCAGCCTGCCGAGTGGCGTCGCCATTCGCCGTTGAGACTGCTACTGCTGGAGAGTTTTCTCCAGGCTGCGGCTGCCGAGGCGCACCCACTGCTTGCGTTGCTGCGGCGATGCCCGGCGTCGCTGTCGAACAAAACAGGAGCCCGTTCAGCGGCGACTTCTCACTCGGCGCCCAGCCGCTTGGGTGCAGCACGTGCGCGCCGACGCCGTACCGCCGCAGCTGCCTCAACAGCTCCGTCGTAATCGCCATCGACCGGTTCCAGTGCCCGTACACTACCCGCGACAGCCCCGCCAGCGCGAAGGTGCTCAGCGCCGCCGCCAGCGCGTCGCTTGTGGGTTGTTCGTAGCAGAGATCAATTCCGAAGACGCAGTCGCGGTGGGGTTCCGGGCCCGGCAGCGCTCGCTCGATGTTGCGCCGGGCGGTTTCGCACGTCAGGGGGCGCGTCTCCTGATCGGCGGCGTTGGCGTCGTTCCGTGGCCGCAACGACCACCAGTCCAGCGCGAAGCAGGTCACAGCGGACTCGGGCGCAACGCCGCCCCGCCCCACGAACCAGCCCTGCGACTCCGCGCGCGCCAACTCCGCTCCGACCTGTGGCATCGCGTCGGCCATATCCGTCATAGTGACGCGCGCGCCAGGCAGCGCTCTGGCGAGCGCATACGCCAGCAGCCCGCGGCCGCTGCCGAGCTCCAGGAGGCGAGGCGGGCGTTGGTCCCAGCCGAGCGCGGCCAACCCACGCCCATCCACCAGCCAGCGGCCAAAGCAGGAGGATCCCGGCCACAGGCGCACGTGCGTGTGGGCACCGGCGCGCTGCTGCGCCTTCGTCGCCACGCCATCTCCGCACGCGTCAGAGCGGCGGAGGTCGAGGAGCCACTGCGGCTCGAGCGGCTCGAGGTAACCGAGGGGCTTCGGGGCCGGCGGGGTGGCCAGCAGGCTGACGTGGTGCACCACGCTGGCGGTTGCCACCTTGGACACTGCCAGCACTGCGCCCGCGCTGACGGCCGCGAGCAGGAGCGTCTCCGTCGACTCGACCCGCGGCAGGAACCCTGGTGCGCTCGCCATTTCTCAGTATTCAGCGACTCACTCAGGGTATCACTCCCGAGCCCTTTTATACTGTTATAGAAAAAATAAAAAGAAGAGAAAAACAAATATCGTAGCCGTCGCTACCACACGCCTGTAGGAACGAAACGGAAGGTCGGAGGCGGGTGTAACGCGTATCCAGTCTGTTGTGCGGCGATCTGCAGTAGTGCGTGGATGCTCCAGGCAAGTCTAGAGCTCCAGCATGCAGGTGGGGTGTGTGAGAATGTGCGGGTGGAAGCTTGGCTTTCGATGTGTCGTCTTCAGCGGGCGCCGGAGGCAGGCAAAGACCGCGCGCAGGATAATTGTAGAGTGCCAGCGGCAGTTGTACAGTCTTGCTACAGGTATTATTAGCGACTAAGGTTGCCACAAATCCAGCGGGCAATATCGCGACTGATCCTTGTGTGCCGCCCCGCCCGCCGCCTGCGGTGCCGATCCCAGTACGAGTACATGTACGGCTGTACCCGTAAGTCAGGTCCTACTGTACGAGTAGGCTTGCCCGTACGGGCATCCCCGGCTTGCGATTGGCTGGAGAAAGGAATTTAAACCTCAACTATACGACCGCAGTTATAATTGTACCGGTACTCTTACTATGCTTGTGGTGCTGCTTGGGTCAAAAACCCGAAATCACTTCGGTCAAAAAAAAGGTTGTCGCTGTGCAGGTTAAAAATAATGATATATTAGCGACCAATAGCGACTACATACGATTGATATTATTGAATGTGTGGAATATATAGATTTTAATATTAAAAAAAGGATTATCCGGATGAAGTGGATGGATAGAATACCCGCCGCCCGTTAATATTGGCGGCTGTCATGCCGAACCGCGCCGTGTGCATTCGTCGTACTTGTAGTGATCCAAATAACGACCAGTGGCGGAGGATCACGCGACGCTGCGGCGGCATCACTACAGGGTATTGCGTATCGCCTTACAGTGACGAGACGGCTATTACAGCGTTTGGGTATCGTCCGCATTCCGCGGCTGGAACGAGTCGCAAGGATTAAGTAATGATTACGACGACCCTACTGTCATCGACTGGTGTGAATTACAAAAAGGGCAGTTCCCCAGAATAGAAAATCATCGACTGGTAGTATGGTCGCTGCTACGACTGTACAGGGTACCTCCTGCGGGACAGTACTATTTCAGTAATGAACTTTTTGGTTACAGGGAGAGCGTCCGGAGAATGCACGCAAAGTACTGGGGGAGGAAAAAGCCTACATTTAAGCAGAACCCTCTTAGCGCCGGGCCGCGGGGCCCGGCGATGCGGCAGGTAATTGACGGCCGGCCGGCCTAAAAGATCTTCCGCCGAAGCCGAAGGGACGGCTTCCGGTGTGCCGACAGAGATATTCGGCGAGAAATATGTGCAGTGCCACAGAAAGCTTCGCAGTCCACTTCCGTATCCAGTGGGCCACCAGGGCGGCTGGCCGGAGCTCACGCCACGAGGGGGGTTGCTTCAGGTGGCCGCTTGCGATGCCGCGCTCCGCAAGCTCCTTGAGTAGAGCAAGCAGGTGCTCGCCCAGACGCCCGCCCTCCTCGACGACGCACGGGACGAAGCGGTGTCGCCTTGCCACGGGCTGGGACGAGCAGGCGTCAACCCTAAACTTGGTTTGCTCGCGCAAGCGCGCCGCGTAGCCGGGTTGGACCGCGACTTGCGCCGCGATGGAGTTGCGGAAGACGCCTGTCACAGCAGCGTCTAGCACAAGGTGCACCCCCGGCCCCATGTAGTCAAGTTGCACCACGTCTCCCGGGCGCGTAGCGTCCGCGGAACGGAGGCCGCGCACCTCCGTTAGGACAGAGTCGCGCGGGGCCCCGGCCTCCTGCAAGATGGATACCATGGTAGTGGCGATGCGCGCGTGAACCTTGTGCCACGCGCCGGCGCGTGGGCAGCGCACAATGTGCCGCTCAAGTGCTTCGTCAGTGGCGCCGGGGGATAGGTCGCAGTGTGGGCACGAGTCCTCGAGCCCGAGCGGGCTGTCGCCGAGGGCGGCGATGCCGCAGCACTTGCGCAGCGCGACGCGGTACGGTTCAGGTTCCACAGCGTAAGCCGCGGGAGTGTCGGAGGTTAGGTATGTGACGCTCCCGTGGCCAGACTGGAACAGTAGGCGTATGCGCTCGGGCAGTGTGGCGGTTTTGTACAGGTCGAAGAAGACGCGCCACTTGCGCGTGTGCGACAAGACAGCGGCGACCTTCCGGAGGCCTTTTGCTTCGTCGATTGCGGAGTTCAAGGAGGGCAGTTCGCCGAGGGTGAGCCTGGGGGGCAAATCAAGCGTACCGGTAGTGGTGTCGCCGGCTCTGTCGACCGGGTTGCCGACCGGCGCCACGGTAGAGGCCATGTCTGTTTCCCACGGCTGGAAAGAGTCTTCTCTGTCTTGGCTGGCCTGCCACGCACGACGTAGTGCGGCGGCCCATGGCAGGGAGGAAGTCTCCGGGTTCGCTAGCTGCTGAATCAGCCGGGGCGCCAGGAGTCCGGGCATCTTGCGTAGGCGCTCGGCCAGAGGCCCAGCGAGGGCGAAAAAGGCCCCGAGGTGCTGCTCGTGCGACTCGTGAACTAGTGAGTCGACAGCGATACCACCGAGCATTGTGGATAGGCCGGTGCGCATCAAACTTAGGCTAGCCGCTGTCTCGTCGCCAGTGAGATCCATAATGTGCGCGAGCGTGGAGTGTACCGCGGCATCTCTCTCGAGCATAAACTCAGCAAGCGACTCGGGCGGTAAGCCTCGCAGCAGGTGTGCGAAGCGCTTGACGCCGCACACTTGCACGAGGCGCAGGGACGCGTGAATGTGGCCCGCATCAGCTATATCGCGCGCCATAAGTAGGATGGCGTCTTGTCGCGCGGCCGGCCGCCGGAGTGCGTCGCGCACGAAGGTGGGGTCAAGCTTGCGATGGCGCGGCACCCCCAGGCAGCGGCGGAAGCCCGTGACGAGGTGGGGTAGGACAGCGGGGTCCCTGGCGCGCGAGAAGGCGGCGGCGTCCAGGGATCCAGAGGGCGGGCAGGGAGGGGGGGAAGGCGCGCCTGCGGCTCGGGGGAGGAGGCCCTCCCACTCGCGTATGGCGGCGCCGTGTTCCGCAGGCGCAAACGCCACTTCCGTCTTGTCGGGGCCCCAGGAGATCGATAGCCCAACTGCCGCTAGGGCATGCTGAGCTGAGTGTAGAGCAAGCGCCGTGCCAAGCGCCGTGCCTAGGAGGTGCAGGTCGTCGGCAAATGCGAGGCCGAGGCCGCCCATACCCAACTTCGCAGCGATAGCATCAAAGACAGGGCCAACGGTGAGACAAAAAAAGAAGGTGGCGAGCGGGCAGCCTTGGCGAATGCCGCGCAGCTGTGTAAGCACAACTGTCGGCGCGTCGCCGTCGGACTCGTGATCATACAACCAGTTCTCCGAGGGGCCAGCGTATAGCATGTCGAAGAGGGGCAGCAAGGAATGCAGGGCTGGGTCGGCGACCAGGCGCCTCCGTATGGCGCGCCGGTCGGTCATACCGTAGGCATTGGAGGCGTCGATGGATGACGCAGCGAGCCGATCGTCCATCTCCATGGCGACCTGTATTACCCATTGGATCATGTCCGTGCCGGCCGGAGTGCTTAACGCAAATTGCGATGGGCCGACAGCACGGGCTATGTGGTCGCGGATAGTCCACATGGCTGCCGAGGAGGCCACTCTAGTTAGAGCGGAGCTGAAGCCGATGGGCCGAATGGGTGGGCGGTAGGGGCTGTTCTGCGCCTCGGCCTGCCCTCGCAGATCGCCTCGCGCCTCTTCGTCCTTCTTCCACAAGGGAATGAGGGTCGAGGAGGACAGTAGCTGCTTGACGCGGTCGGAGACGTTACCAGAGCACACAACGGTCATAAAGCGAGCCATGGACTGCAGGGTATCATAGTCATCAGACAGATCACGTAGGTGGTCGACTCGCCAACCATCGCGATGGCAAGCCGAGTCGGCTGGCGCTCGCTGGAGCACGCCGTGCAAGTCATCGGGGCTGATGGTAATAGGGGGTATGTCATCTGGCTCGGGCGGGGGGAGCAGGCCGGATGGGTCGTCAGCTGCAGGGGGAGGAAACAGCCGGCGCAGCTCGTCGATGTTCTCTGCGGACGGTTCCGCAACGCCGTGGTTCTCGGCAAGCGCTGCGGCGTCGCGGAACCGACCGACGCGAATGAGTCGCACCGCCTTCCCGACCCGCCAAGAGATGCGGCCGCGCAGGTAGCCCCGCGAGGTCGCATGGCCCGAGGCGGTTGGCTGGATCGTCTCGCGCGCGAGTGCGGCCTCGTGGAGCAGTGCAGGAATATCGCCCTGCCGCCAGAGGGCTAAGCGGTGGTCGATAGCAGTCCGTACCACGTGGGCGTTAGCGCCGGCAGCGTGCGACCAGAGAACGGCCGCCGGGAAGAGGATGGCCAGGTGGCACGCGGCCTCGCGCATGGCGCCCCGGGCGGAATGCGATATATCCCAGATTGGTCGGATAGCGGCGCCAATGGCGTCGCGGGCGGACATCGGGATTCTTGGTGACGTGCGCACGGCCGTGTCACGCACGTAGGGGAGGAAGAAGTCGGGGTTGTCGAGGGCCCATTGGATGGGTGCCCCTACTTGGGTCTGGGCAGCTTCAGCCGCTTGGCGGCGAGCGATGCCGTCGGTGGAGGTCGGCATAAAGGGAAGGAGGTCCGGGGCCGGCGGGAGGGGGTGAGCGGGGGGCACGGGGCCGGCTGGGGGGTCAAGAGCCGTGGCAGGGGCTGGTGGGGCGCCATTGGATTCGGCCGGGGGGGCGGGGGGGCGAGGTGGCGGAGGAGGGGGGGCTGGTAGCTGGCGGGGATTGCCGTGCGCGTCGATGCGGCACTTTAGTAGATGGGTACGCATGATCTGCGCATTGCCGCTGGCTGCGACGTAGACTTTGCCGCACCGGCGGGGGCAAGGCCTTAGACCCACAGTGGGGAGGTAGGCAGGTAAGCCAGCGATTCTATGGTCGCCGCCCTCTGCTGGGCAACTGGCGACGCGTTTGTGGTCGGCGCTGCGGGCGCGGCGGAAGTGCTCGGCCAGGTGCGCGGCGGTGTCACACACGAAGGGGCACTCGGGGAGAGGGCACCGGAGAGTCATTGGGGATGGGTAGGAGGGAGGGGGTGCGGCGAGGCCTGAGGGGCCGGTCCGACGAGGAGGGGTTGGGGGTGGGGGTGGGGTTTACGGCGGTGCACTCCCCTCGTGCGCGCCGGGGGCGCTGCCATGGGGCGGGGGTAGGGGCGGTCCATCCACCTGGGGGTTGCCGGCGTCCATGTCGGCTCTGGGGAGCGCGGGGGCTCCGGGGGCAGCAAGAGCCAAGGGCACCTGGGAGACGAGGGGAGCGCCAGCTTGGAGTGCGGTGACGACGTTGTTGAGGTGGGAGGTCTCGCGGCGGCGCTCCGCCATCTCGTCGCGCAGCAGCGCAACGACAGCTGTCTGGGCGGCCATCTGCTTTTGGATCTCCATCAGCATGCCTCCTAGGAGCTGGAAGTTCGAAGTCGGGTCTGTCTGGGCTTGGGCAGGGGGAGGCAGGTGAGGTGGGAGCTGGTGTGCCGAGCCATGCGGCGATGGCGCAGCTGCGCCAGCGCCAAGGGGCGGCATGCCGGCCTCCAAGACAACCTCCAGGGTAATATCCGGGTCGGCGGGGGCGAGGTCAACGTGCAGGCGTTTGGGGGGTGGAGGGTGCTGGTGTCCCTGGCGTGGTGGTGCCGCCGAGGACGAGGCTCCGGCGGAGCCGCGGTGGAGCTGGCCACTGCCGGGAATCCCTGCGCCCGGGGGAGGCGGCGTTCGCGTGGGGGAGAACGCAGCGTCTAGGCGCCTGTTGCAATCTGCGGCTCCGCCAGTGCTTTGTGCTGGTCCTTGCGGGGAGGGGGTGCCGAACATGAAGGGGGTGGGATGATGGGGAGGGGGGGTGAAGGCGCCGCATGGGGCATAGGGCTGGGTCCATGTTTGCTGAGGGGGAGCAAGGTTGGGGGTTGCATAGGTGTGGCAATGGGCATATGCCGGCGGGGGGGGGAAGTAAGCCGGGCCGGCCTGCTGGAAGAACTCCGGGTGGGGCGCGGGAGGCGCTGGGGCTGGGGCTGGGGCGACGAGAACAGAAGGGCGGTGCTCTGGCGGCTCGTAGTAGGAGGGGTCACCAGGGGGTGCAGCGCGCCAAGGGGGCAGGGTGGGGAGCAGGGCCAGCCAATCCCTGCGCTGCTCTACCCAGTGCGTTGCGGCAGGGGCGATGAGGCCCGGCAGCTCGGTGTTGGCTGCGTGCTCGGTCATAGACGACATGCTGCCCAGGCGAGCCACGGGGGTGAGGGCTGCAGGGACGAGGGTGAGTAGGTAGCATGCATCGTCGGGTCCAGTGTCTTCGCGCTTGTCCGCGTGGAGGCACCATTTTGCAACGTAGGTCATTGTTCCGCCATGTGCAATTGCGTCCCCTCTTGCCCAACGAACGATAGCGTTGTCCATGTAGAATTTGCTGGCAGTGTGGTCCGGGGCGAACGATGCGCCGTTAACCTGGAAAACTCGGATGTACTGCGGTAGGAAGTACTGCTGGTTGGCGAGAAACCACCGCACACACACGCTGGCCTCCTGTGAGGACGCAACGCGGAAGAAGAAGGAACGGTGTCGCCCTGCCGGCCTTCGAAAATGGGGTCCTTGCATGCGGAACTTGGCATGCCCTCCGCCTCGCCCGGGCGGGTGGTGGCTGGCCGGGCTCTTGCCCTTGCGTGGGTCGCGGTGGCTCGACATGCCGGTGGCGGTGGCGGCGCGGCGCAACACGAGTGTAACACAGACCGATACGTACTATGGAGTATTAGTTAACGAGCGGAATCCAGCGGCTCGCGTGGTGCGGGGTGGGCTCGGATCGTGGGGGCACCGCTCGCAACTCACGCGCTGAGCGGACCTGGGAGAGGGGTACTCGTCCTGTCGGCCCGGAGGGGCACTCGTCAGCCGAGAGGGGCACTCGAGAGGGGGGGGGGGGGGGGGGGGGGCGTCGACGGGGGGGGGGTCGCTCGTTTCCAGCGCTGCTGCGCGAGCAGGTGGCCACTACGCAGCACTCTTCTTTGTAACTTCCCTCTTGCTATTTCAGTAATCGCCAAGCAGCAGTACCCTGTAGCGCCACGGAGCGGGAGTAAGGAGCAAGGAGGAGCGCTAAGGATTTATATTGCTGGTAATCCTTGGTCGCTACATGCAGGTGGTAGTTCAGGCAGGGTTCGGTGAGGTACATATGTCGGGATAGCGAGTTTTTTCTTAACCAAGTACGGGTATGCGGATAAGATGTTACTGAAGAGCGTAACGGTAAAAGCTTGACTGACTGCAAGGCCTACAAGTCGAGCAGGGACGAAAAGTCGGCCATAGTGACCCGGGAGTTTTGTGTGGAAGGGCTCTCGCTTAATGGATCAAAGGTTCGCCAGGGATAACAGACTAATTACCCCCAAGAGTTCATAGTTTCTAATTGGCCGGATGATCTGCTCATCAGTGTCGTGGGCACGGTGCTGTCCTGGCCATATGCTGTTCAGGCAAGCCTCCCATCTACTGATTCCTGTTGAATAACTGGAACCCCTCACTGGTGCGCCTCCGTAGATCTATAACATTTAAGATGGCAGACACAGCGCCACAGAGGTGCTGCAGTTGTTCTTGAGGCCTCTAGGTTACCTGGCACTATAGAGCCTGCTGTTCGCAAATGCTTGGGAAGAAGCTTTGAGAGCTTCCACGCGCCTCGCGCAGCATACCTGATGAGTACGCTCTTAGCACATGGTGTTCTCAGGTACACCAACCATCTTGAATGAGGACTTGGTAGGCAGGTAATATGAGATGTACGGTTTATCCACTGTCGTCGTGGGATGGTGGTGAGACTCTCTGCTGTCTGCGGCAGATGCCACGTATGCCCCCGTCACGAGCATGTAGCCGGTGTGCTGCCGCAGACCGCCTGTGCATATACACTTACATATATACATTGATACATACATATTATATATATAAACATATACACTGCTAATGCACAGCGCTGCTATTACGGGTGATCTCACCTTGGCCTCCAACGGGGGACATGCAACGGCCCTAGCCGGCCCTATGCGGATTCATGAAGTCCTGCAGTAAACAGCTGGCCCGCTTTGCTGCTCATGCATACGTTGCACGGTCTATGTATCAGTCAACTTCAGACTTAACACTGCGCCGCCGCCTGTGCTGGGTGGCTGGAGGCATGAAGTCGCATACATTACACATTGGACACATCCAGTGGAACAGACATACTATGCCAGGATGTTATGGGAGTCCGACTGAATGATAATGATATGGTTACACACTCACAGAGCTGGGCGCTGCCACAACTGAGCGGGACAGAATGTACCATTTCCCGAGTACACTGCGCGGTCGCAATGGAGGCCGCCCATACCGGCGAACAAGCGCTACTTTTCCTTAGCATCGTCGTCGCTTTTTGCGGGCGCCGCATTCATCTTTGCCGCCGAGTAGACAAAGAACCCGGCGAGGGACAGCGAGTAGCCCACGACCTGCCACAGGCTGACGGCTTCGCCCATGAAGAGCACACCCGCCATCACGATCACCGCGTTCTTCACGCAGCCCACCACCTGCATGCACCAGGCGGTCCGCACACAGCGCCCTCAGCCCAGCGCGAGGTCTGCTGCATTGCCTGCCCGCCGGGATGGGCCCTCCGCCGTTGCTATTGAATACCCCGTCCGCCGACATTATGAGTACGTTCAGTAGCACCACTGCCATCAGCAGCGCCTCAGATCTACCTGACTTACTGGCTACCGGATGCTTATGCGGCATGAACCGTACTCGCACTAGAATTCGCACGGTCTATCCGGGGAAACCACAGAGTTTAAGACAGCAAATATGCTTACCAATGACTGTAGCTACTAACGGACGAGAGACAGACATGAAAGGCCATGGACAGGCAGTGGAAAGTGCATGCCCTGAAAATGGAAGTCGGCGATCCCACCTTGAAGGTGAGGCTGGAGGATTGCCGGATGGCAATGAAGGTGGTCAGGTTGACGAGGCAGCTCATCCCAAGCGCCGCGCTGTACAACCCGGGGCTGGCCCAAATCTTGGCAAAGCCGCCGCCCGGCGCGATGAGGCCGTCCCACTCTGTCAGCAGCGACATGGCGCCGAGGATGGCGCCCGTGATGGGGGAGAGGTACAGCATTGTTTCAAAGACGTTGTACTTCAGGTCGCCCAGCGCCACCTGTCAAACAAAGCAACAGCGTCAATCATCTGCCAGGTGCTCGCACCATCTCTACAGTGTACTGATTTTCGTCTGATTACAGCGTTGTCAAGGTAGTAGAGGGAGTTGGCGTACCTGGAACCACACGACCCGTCCAGCCTCTGTGACGGCAGAGATCATGAAGGCGATGAAGCCCACGAGGTGGAAGGACGGCGTGGAGGACTCGATGAGCGCGGAGAGGCCGGTGCCGGCGGCGATCATGAGCACCGACAGCACCACCAGCCCGGACCACCCCTCGATGCCCATCGCCACCAGCATCACCATCGTCATGGCGGGCGTGAAGGCCTTGAGGATCTGGATGAAGGCGACGGAGAGGTAGAGGTAGGCGTAGTTGCCGGTGAACATCGTCACGGCGGAGAAGAGGGCGGTGGGCAGCACCTTGCCCAGCAGCTCACGCCGGGAGGGCGGGGGCTTGATGCTCGCGACACCAGTGGCAGCAAACGGGATGGCTGCGGGAACATGGCCAGCCAGTGTGGGGGGAGAGGTGGACTGCATCAGCGCTGCGCGTGTGAGAGGAGCAGCCAGGGGTGGAGGAGGGAGGAGAATGGTGCCCAAGGATTGGTTGGTGAGGGGCATGCCCACCTGACAGCGCCGATACAAACTGACCCATGCTGGTGAGTGCGAAGGGAAAGCGGAACCCATCGTCCACGAGCACCTGTGCCACACGCAGAGGGGATGAGCAGCTGCGAAGCGCCGAGAGGGAGCGGAGAGGGGGCGCAGCCCCAGGGCAGCGGGGCAGCATTCGGGGGCACTCGCCTCCTTATTGATGATGATTAGCAGGGAGGACACCACCACGAAGCACGCCAGCGAGGCCACGGCGGGAAGGTTGCGCAGCCCTGCGCGTAGTGTCCGGCGCCACGCTGACGACAGCCGCGGGCCGCTTCTGCCGCTGCGATTGACCGCCGCTGCCGCTGGGCTAGCGGCCGCTATGGGAGCAGCCATGCCGCGCTAGTTGCCCTTCACCTCATACTGACCGACGATAGATAGAAGGGCGGCCGGGGGGGGGGGGGGGGGGGGGGTTCAGTGCTTCGCCGCAACTTGCCAGGAGCCCCCCCCCCCCCCCCCCCCCCCCTTTTTTCCCTGGAGACATGACCAAGTAAAAACACGATGGTGACGCCGTTATCTCACGAGCCGCTCGAGGAGGGCACCGCCACGTCCACCCACCTTCTGCAGCACCCAGTCCTTGTCGCTCCGCGCCCGGCTGACCATAGCCTGCACGCGCTCCGGGTCGAGCTCGTCCTCGTGGGAGATGAAGTTCTGCTTTACGTACTTGTAGTAGTAGACCTGGCTGTCCCTGCGCGGTGTCGGCATGCCGCGCTGAGTTCAGCCCCCCCCCCCCCCCCCCCCCCGGGCCCGACCACGCGAGGCGCGCCAATGAATATGGCGCTCCACACTGACGGCCATCAGCTGTAGATGAATCTCCGCTCCAGCCCAGGCGGTTCACTGGGTGGCGTCGGGGAGGGGTTGGGTTCCCCGACTAGCAGGTAAGAGATGTGCCTCGCGTGTGGAAAGGTGCGGCTCAGGAAAGGGTGTGTGTGTGGGGGGGGGGGGGGGGGGGGGGGGGGACCTGGGCAGCCGCTTCACCGCGCGCAGCAGGTCCCGGTAGCACGAGCGGACTGCGGCAGTGCTGCCGGACATCACGCGGTCCGGGGCGCTGCTGAGGCCCTCAACGAGCAGATAAGCGCAGCAGGATAGGCCAGGGCGGGTCGGGGCTGGACTTGCCGACCGGCCGGAATAGGCTATCCTCGGCCAGGGTTGAGCAGGTGCTGATGACAGCAATGGCGGATCTTAATGACGCGCTGCCGTATCGGCTAGTCGCTAATCGTGTATAAATATGCCGCTTGACGTGCTGACGGGGACGAGTCGGCGCGCCTCAGGAGGCGGCTGGCTGGGCTCGGCGGGCCGGGCTAGGGGCGGTTGGGCACGGAGCACCCGCCAGCTGGCGGATGGCGCCGTAGCTGGACTAGCGGAACGCACCACCGCCACCGACGACGCGATATCGCCCAGCGCTAGGGCTAGGTTAGGTCTTCACCCCAAACATCCTATTGTAGGGTGTATGTAGGGTAAAGAGGAACAGACGGATCGATCGATATTCAAATTTGAAACATTTCAAATTTCGAAATCCGGCGTCTGTCGCGACAGACAGAGCCGCCACTGAAAATCGGACACGTTAAAAAAAACATCGGACTGCAGTCAGAAGATATGAATCCTTTATGGGTTCTACTGCACTACCGGTACCGCGATATATAGGATTAATTGATCCTTCTGAACTGCTACGGCCAATTTAATATAAGAGAACGCAGCGCCCCGCAGCGAGGACGACAGCTAGCTAGAAGTCCAACTAGCGACGGATCACCCCAGCTGCCAGCACAAGCGGCTTCACATCCCGCCAACCCGCGCTAGCTCTTGGCTATCTAGCTACTGATACCGTCTCCTGCGCAGCCCTCACCTGCGGAAATCGCTGACCACCCACCCCGCCGGCTCCCTTCCACACGTAAGCCCGCTCTAGCCGTGCTGCTCAGCCGCGCAGTCGGGCGGCACGGTGGCTACTTGTAGCCGCGCGGTTCTCGCTGTCGCCGCGAGCCGCGTTGCCGAACGAGTTAACATCCTAGCTACCGACCCCCTCGCCTTCCCAGCCACAGCCCGGTAGAGTCGCCACACATCAAGACCGCCAACGGCCCGGGAGCTATGTCCGCCCTCGACGACGGCCGGGCGGTGCTGAGCCCGCTCCGGCTTGACGACAACCAGCGGCAGCCGCCGCGACTGCACTGGAAGAAGCGCAAGTGCTTGTCGTTTATGGCGAGCCAGTCCGAGAACGACGCCAAGACGACGCCCCCCACTCGGTGAGCACCCCGAACCGACGCTCCTTCGCCCCACTCGATTCGCCCACCTCCAGCTGCCCCTGGGGACTGTGGGTGGCGGCGTGCATGTCGGACTCGGATTCTGGGTGGGCCGGAGTCGGGCAAATTGGCTTGTTCGGAGGATCCAGGCAGGGTCGGTGTCAAGCAGGGGCCTAGCTATTAAATCGTACCTAGCAGCTAGGGGTTTGTGGGCACATTGTGGAGTACTCCTCCCCCCACCGCACTCTCCCCGGGCTAGCTACCCCCCTCTCTGTCTCCCACATTTGGCTGGCGCTCTTCCACCCTGCCTGCCGACCTGAGCCTCACTATTTCCATAAGAGGGTAACAAGCCTTCCCTGAATATACCATTCCATCTCTTGAGAAGGTGCTTGAGTTTCCGTGGTACCAAGGTGAGGACAAGGGAAGGTGAGGCGGGGGAGGGTCCTGGGCGCCGCGCAATGTTTTTACTACCCTCTCAGAGTCTCACTATTTCCTACGGAGGGGAGCGCTATCTGGCCCAAGGATGAAGTGTATTGGAGTGTCATTATATACGATCCACACGTGATGAATGGATTGGACTGGTTGTGTGGGACTTTGGCGGACTGCGGAAAATTCCTGCAAGTTAAGCTCCCACCAGCGCTAACTCTTTTTTAACTGGCCCCCAGGTGCTCGCTGGGATCAGCGCTGGAAGGCAGCCACGCGCTGTCGCCAGCCGCCAAGCGCCCTCGCCGAAGCCCCGCTAATGGCGACTTTGAGTTCGCCACGCCTGCGGTCCCTCCCAAGGTCACCTTGTCGACGGGCCCCTCTTCGAGCGTGACTTTCCCGCTTGATCCGGAGGAGCCTGCTTTCGAACGTTGCGACAGTGAGGCCGTCGCGGAAGCCGAGCGTGCCGGCCGCAGAGCATCTCGCCGTCCCGCCGAGGGAGGCCTCGCACAAGTTGATACCAGCGGAAGGGGAGGTGAGGAGGCGGGACGACAACCGGCGACAACTTCGCCCGTGACGCCGGCACGTAGAGTGGATAAGGCAGGGGCGAGCCGCGTCGGTCCCAACTGCACGCACAATGCTCGGCAGCCCGAGACGCCAGCCGCGTCGCCCGCCCTGCCAGCGGTCCCCTCGACGCCGAGCCTGCATGCGCCGGGCCAGGCGCCTCTGAGCCTTCCTAGGCTCAGTGGTCGGAGGCCTCGCCGCCTGTCGCATGAGTGCGGCAGCACCTCCACCCCGTCTCCGTATGATACTGCCCTCGCCCCTGGCGATGCCGTCCACGGGGGCGCTCTCAAGCCCGGCGGCACGGGCCCCCGGCGAGCGCGCTTTCCGGCAGGTTTTTTGGCGCGGCCGTCGCCGTCGTCGGGCGAGCCCGTCCCGGTGTCGCGCCATCATGGCGTGCTGTGGAGGCATGCTGAGGGTGCCTGGGCGGCGTGCACTTGGAACGGCCGGCTCCACGCTGTCGTTGGCGTGTCCGAGGATGAGCAGGTGGCCGCGTCCCTGGCCGCGCAGCACGCCGCGGCGCAGTGCGCCCCCGGCTCGTCGGCGGCCTACTCTGGGATCAGCTGGCGGGCCTCTACAGGGAGATGGACGGCCTGTCACACCGAGCGCTGCCCTGGTGGCGAGCCCCGGGCGCTGTGGCTGGGCCAGTTCGATGCGCCTGGAGAGGCCCAGGCCGCGCTTGACGCCGTGGCGCGCGGCCGACCCGCTGCACCGCATCGCCTTGGCAGCCCGTCCAGAAGCACCCCCACTCCCACGCAGGAACCCGCCTGTGCCCAGGTTTCCGGTGACCTCGCCGTGACGCCAGCACCGCATATAGCTCGCACTTCGCCTGCGCGAAGATCCTCCTTCAAGGGCGTCTCCGTCAGCGACGCCTACGGCAAGTGGCGAGCGCAGGTTTGGGACGGCGCCAAGGTGTTGTACATTGGCAGCTTCGACTCGGAAGAGGCGGCCGCGCGAGCGTACGACCTCGCCGTGCTCCGCCTGCGGGGCCCCTCAGCGCGCACCAACTTCCTGGCCGCCGACTACACCGCGGCGCTGGCCACCTTCCCGGACGCGTCCAACGGCAGCGGGCCCGGCGCGAAAGTCGCCCCCAGCACGCCGGCGCCCTCGACAGGCTGCCAATGGCAGCGATGGCTCGCCGCCGATCACGGTGCTCAAAGACCGCCGCCGCATCCGCCAGACGGTGGCTGGCCTCGTCACGCCCTCGAGCCGCAGCGGTGCAGACTCGGTGCGCGCGACGACCCGCGTGGCAACCGCCAGCAAGGGCAGCTCCGCATTCAAGGGCGTCTCGTGGAGCGAGCGCTCCAGCAAGTGGCGCTCGCAGATTTGGCACGGTGGCAGAGTTCACCACCTCGGTTTTTTCGACGACGAGACGGAGGCCGCCACAGCATTCGATGCCGCCGCCCGCGAGCTCCGTGGCGACCGCGCGGTGACCAACTTCGCCTCCACGTGCGCGCCGGCTGCCGCCACCCAGCCCCCCGCCAAGTTGACGCCCAAGCGGCGGAGGCAGACGGCTCCCAAGAAGCAGCAGCCACCACCGCCGCCGGTCATCGAGCAGCCGCGTAACGCGGCGCTTGTGCTGCTCTCCGAATGTGCGCACGCAAACATCCTCGACGCACTCAGCGCGCTGTCTCCCGCCAAGCCGACAGCCCGCCAGGCATGACCCGAAAAGTAGCACCTCCGTCAGCTCCCGGCGGCAACTTGGCCCAGCGGAACACCGCGCTGCGCTACTCCTACGCTAATTCAGACCGGTGATGCATATAGTTCGCGTTGTCATGAAACCCAAGACTGCTGTAGACAGGGAAAACTCACTAGTAACACGGAACACACCCCATTCAATACGCACTTATTGATCCTTGCGATCTGCGTGCAGCTATCTCATGTGTTGTGCCGTCAATCCCGGGCCTCTCGTAGCAATACTGATGGCGAGACGCAATCAAAGTCATCGTGCTTTCATTGAGAGTTGTAGGCACGCTATACAATAAATCTCCTCGGTGCTGACTGGGTTAACCGAGCGCTTCCTGCATGCTGCAGCAATGGGCTCCGTCGGTCCGTTGCTCTGAATGCCATATGCCCACAGCAGTCCAGTGCCCGTCAGGCTGGATTTTCAGGATGCTGCGATTCACGCAAGTATGGGTACACAGCGTACATACCGGTCTGATGGGCACATTTCAAACCCACGTCCGTGATACATTTGTGTAGTAGTCGTGAATATTAGGAAATGAAGACATGATCATCTGCCGGTGCAGGTAAGTGTAGACACCTGTTTAGGGTGTTGTTCAAATACGCTGTTTACGACACTGTTCACCCTAGCTTTCAATTTTCCAGGTCAATTGTCATTCCCGTTTAATTTGTACAGAGGCAGCTCGCATTGATTTCGGATCCGTGGGTCTGAAAGCACGAAAAGTACGCCTAATCATATGCCAATGACGTACGCTGTGCATTAGATACTGTGCACAACTCCCGACATAGGCAACGGAAACACCGACATATGAGCAGAAGCCCTTTCGTTTCTTGGTCAGGAAATGGTGGAGAGGGCTTTCCGCTTTGATTGTGGTTGAAGGCGGGGGGGGGGGGGGGGGGGGGGGGCATCGATGAGCGCGAGCAGGGCTGCACATGGACTAACGATGTGTGCGCTATACTTTTCTTTGAAACAGCCATCCGCAAGACAGGATGTGCGCTCTGCCCGGGGGACCTCGTTGGCGGAGGGCTTTGGGCTAAAAAGGATGTGATCGGGCCGAGTGGGGAAGGGGAAGGGGGGGGGGGGGGGGGGGGGGGCTGATGGCGGGGCCTCGGATCGTGTCCTTGATTTGGTGCGACTCCGGGCCAGCAGCTGCCTACCGCAGCGTGGCGGTGACATACTTGGAGGCGGGCTCCTCGGGGTGCGTCTGCACCGCCTCCACCAGGATCTGGTTGTTGAGGTCGCGCTCGCGGGCCGTCATGTAGACGTCGTCCACCGTGTCGCGCATCTCGCGCTCGTGGATCTGCGACTCGAGGAAGCGGCGGTGCTCCAGGTTGCGCAGCTTGGTCCGCATCACCTTCTCCTGGTCGTCCACCAGCGCCTGCGCATCGGTGGCCTGGTGGGTGTGGGGGGGGGGGGGGGGGGGGGGGGGGTTGACGGGCGGCAGCACACTGAAGCGTCAGAGAGGGTGGGCGTAGGGGACGCATCACTTCACACGGGCTGTCTGCAACACTGCCTCGATGCATGGGTGCACCACCACATCTAATGTAGTAGTGGTGTGTATATAACATAATATACGAATATAAATACACATACATGCATACATACATATGTACATACATATATGTACATGTCTTTAAAGTGTATGTTGCCGTGTAGTTTATATATAATAAGGGCGCCGGTGCAGTAATATAAGGACACTGCAAATAAGGTCCAGCCCTGCCTGCCAGAGGTCAAATGTAGACGAAACTGCTGTGGCGAGTGTTCTTACGCAGGCCCAATCTGAGGCTTCCAACAAGGGTTCTTAGAGGTGACTGCGCCAGAATGAGTTGAATTTATACATATATATATACACGAAGGTACATGGATGTGCGGGCGCCGACGCACCTCTCAGAACTCTATACATAAGGATTAGATATGTATATATGAATATATTCATTCATGCATGCATAAATGTATACATAAATATCATACATGTGCGTATAGTATATATCTATGCCCTCTCATACGCGCACATGTCCACACGCCTCTGCGGGCACGTGCAACGCGCGCATAGTGGGACGAAATGGTCAGCGCGGTGTGAGGGCACACCTGGATCATCTTGGCGTACGCGTTGGCGGCCTCGGCGTCCTCCGCCGCGCGCTGCGCCTGCAGGGCCTTCTGCTTCTCGATCGTGTACTCGATCTCCTGCTGCATCTTCTTCCGCGCCTTCTTCTGGTCCTTCTCGCGCCGCTTGTCGTCGCGGTCCTTCTTGCGCTGAAACTTGTCGATCAGCTCCTGCTCCCGGGCCGCGCGGTCGTCCGCCTCCTTGACCGCCATCTCGCCCACGCGAGCGCCGCGCGCCGCGATGCTGGCGCGGAAGTCTTCCAGCTTCTGCGCGCGCGCCGTCTCCTCCGCATCGAGCCGCGCCATGTACTGCGCCATCATGTCCTCGTCCGCCTCCGCCTGCGCCTTGGCCGCCGCCGCCTTGGCCTCCTGCATCTTCATATTCTCCTCCTTGGTGACCGCCATCTGCGCCGCCACCTGCGACAGCCGCCCCACACGGAGACCGGGTCAGCCGGGGGCGGGGGCGGCAACCCCGGCGGGGGCGGCGCGAGAGCCGGACATCGCCTAGCTGTTCCAGAGCCGACAAACAACTAGATGAGATAGACACTCAGCTATTATCTTGACCCATACCGCGAATAGCTGCCTGTTCCGCCAGTAATCGAGTACGGGCTCCGATGCGGTGATATCAGAACACGGTGAATACGAACGCCTGCCCTGCCTGACAGAGGTCAACTGCCGACGGAACCGGAACGGGACTGTTCTAATAGACAAAGGGCCAATCTGAGGCTTCCTACAGTAAGAGTTATGATAAAGGGGCTAACGCGAATCGAGTATTGAGTAGCTTTCCCTTGCTGCCCTTTCATTCCTTTCCGCTTGAACTCTTCACTATTATGACAACACACAGGCTGCCATAATCACAATTCAATCACTCAGCCACGCACACCCGAACATATTCCTGGCGCATCCCTTGCATGTAGCGTACACGGACATCAGTGGCGAATGATGCTGCACGTGTCCCCTAGGTAGAACAGGACCGCAGGCGAAAACACGGATAACTATGCGTCACCAAGACCAGCGCCAGTTCCACCAACAGGGGATCCACGGCCATAAACAAGGCTTAGGGCCTAATCGCCCCGGGGCCGGGGCCGGGGCTGGTCGGTCAATGCACTGCAAGCAGATCAAGCGATGCCGGAGCCCCCCCCCCCCCCCCCCCCATCCCCCACCAACCACCAGCGCAAAAAGCCACAATCCCCATAGCTCAGCCTTGCGCCCACCCCGCCGCACATCAAACCGCACCGCATTCGTTCCGCCGGACGCATTTGAAGCCAACCGATCATTACGGTCAACACCGTAACTGTACCAAAGTCTTATTTGACACATACGTGGAGGGCTAAGCGGACTTAAGCGGCAAACCTACATGGACTGAAGGCAGATTCCGTCAACTTTTTCAGCTTCCCCGGGCATGGCATCGATGCGGTAGCTTAGGTAACGTTTATATGCTGAGCTTAACTTAGCTGGCGTCCTTCAGCTGCATTCCTAAGTTACGGGGGAACCCGTCTAGCTATTCATTACCCAGGCGGAGTACCTAGCTAATTACACCCCCCCCCTCCCCCCCCCCCCCAAATGTGTGAATTCTGAGGGTCGCGTAGCTTTGCTTAACTCATTCGGAATCATGAAATTGAACAACCCAACTTTAGAGTACTCACGCACCACCCAGCGCTGCGCCCCGCGCTCCAAAGAGCGCCCCGGAGCGGGAAGCCCTCACCTCGCGCTTGCGTTGCTCCATCGCCGCCTTGTCCGCCGCCATCTGCTCCTGGATCTGAGCCATCTCCGCCTCCTCCTTGCGCTTCTTGCGGTCGATCTCCGCCTGCCGCGCCTCCCGCACGTCCTTCAGCTGCCTCTCGCGCTGCAGCTTCACCAGCTCCTCCTTGGCGCGGATCTCCTCCTTGGTGCGGCGCTCCTCCTCCTGCGGCACCGGCAGCCTCCCCCATGAGAACATCCGCACGTGGCAGAGGCTTGGCTTGGCGGGCCTTGGCATGCAAGCACGTAGCTTGAATGATTTTTTGGTTGGTGCATTGATTCATCGATGGATGGATGGATGAATGGATGGATGGATCGCTTGATTGATTGGTTGGTTGGTTGATTGATTGATCAATGGATGGATGGATGGATGGATCGAATAATTGACTTATCGACCAATTGATCGATCAATTGATTTATCGATTGGCAGATGAATGATAGATAGATGAACTGATTTGATGGATGGATGTATGGATGGATGGATGGATGGATGGATTCATCGCTCAATCGATCTATCGATTGCTGGATTGTCGATTGGTTGGTTGGTTGGATGGATAGATTGATCGATCGATCGATCAATTGATTCATTGATGGATGGATGGATGGATGGATGGATTGCTTGGGTGGATGGTGGATGGATAGATAGATGGTTGGATGGATCGCTCAATCGATCGATTGCCTCATTGGTTGGTTGGTTGATTACTGGATGGATGGATGGATGGATGGATGGAACGACTTCGACTCAGGAAATGCCACGCCTTAACGTGTCCCAGTAATTCTTCTCGTTTGCATCCATAAATGTTAAGCCGGTGAAGCCCAGGGTACAGCCCGCCGTCTGCATGCCTCCAGTACGTATCAGTAGTGAGGCCTTTGCATACTACCCCTGCAGCAAGCAAGGGAGCCAGCGAGCCAGTAGCTTGCTGACAGATACACCGCCGATGGCAATGGGGCGGAAGGAGCGCCCACCTTGAACGCCTGCAGCTCCGCCTTGATGCGCTCGCTCTCGCGGACCTTGTCCATCTCCTCCATCTCCTTCAGCCGCAGCTTCTCCTGCAGCTGCCGGTCCAGCGCGTCCCGCTGCGTGGCTGTGGCGGCATGGGGGGCGTCAGCGCCCTGTGCTCGCTTCCTGCGCTCCCCCATGATCGTACTGCTGCAAATCCCGAGCTCCCTCATGCAAAGGCCTCTGACATGACAGTGATGAGGTCATGGGGAGAGGGGGAAGGGGGTCACTGACCGATCATCTCGGCCTGCTTTCTCCTGCGCGCCTCCTTCTCGGCATCCGACAGCGTCTTCTCAAACTGCGTCAGCAGCGTCCACTCGCTCTCCGCCTGCGCACGAGATGCGCCCCTCAGATCATCGCATGTAGCCGCTAGCCCTAGGCAGATGTCGCACGGAATCTCCGATGCAGCAATGTAATTCAGTACTTTGTGACCCACGAGCCCAATGGAATGCGCGGACTGCCTGTTGCCATGGCATCCTGGCCATGCGCGTGTGGCAATGCGCGTGTGGCGGGCACGGGGTCGGTCGGGGAGGGGTGGAACAGGATGAATATGCTCGGAGCGCGGCCGCCCACCTTGGCCTTGCGGGTGCGGTCCGCGAGCATGTTCACGTGCTGGTTCTCCGGCTTGGACTGGAACGTGCTCGTGAAGTTCATGCCCATCTGGGGCGAGGGGCGCCCGCCTGAGAGGGGGTTATTGGGGCTGCTTGCCGTGCCGTGGCTCTGCGGATGTTTGGGCGGAAAGGATCACGGTCAGGGACGGCTGAAACCTCGCCACTCCGCCAGCATGCGCCCGCGCGCCTCGTGCCCGTACGCACGGGAACGCCCAGTCGCCCGCATTCGAGGTGGCTTATTCTGGCTTTGGCTGCCACCGCCGACCGGAAATATATGCGTGCACAGGCAGGCCAGCGGGCTGTGGGAAAATGGGGGCGCGCACCCTGATGGAGCTGCTCCGCGCGCGCGCCTCCTCCGCGCGGCGTTTGCTCTTGGAGACGTCGTCGCGCGTTATGTGGCTGTATTGGACCGAATGGCTGCTGTTCATCGTGTCGCGGTACTTTGCCGGTTCCCGCGTCTTCTTTAGCTGGGCGACGGAAGTGGAGAAGGGTGAGTCATGCAGGAGTCGAGTGCAATGTTGGTGTGGCTGTGCCGTGGGTTGGTTTCCAGGGCCCTTCGCTCTCTTTGCCCGGCATGCCTACATGCAGGCCGTTGAGGTAGTATATGATCATAATAATAATGATTCGTCATTTAAATATAATTATATGTTTGGCGCCCTGTTCCTGCGCGCCTTCGCCACTCCTCCATCCGTGGCTTGCGGGGTCGGGCGGGACATGCGTGGGGTTCGAGGTTTACCAGGTCGCTAGGGACGGTCTTCGCATTCTCATCGTCGAGGAGGCGCTGCAGGCGCTCCCGCCTCGCGGCGTCCTTGGGGGAGTTGCTGCCCACAGGGGACGGCATGTCGGGGCTGTTGCTCCGCGCTGTCAACTATACCTATGCTCAGGCCGCGCGGCCTGCTGCTGCGAGCAACGCCTCGGGCCAGGGCACTGCGGCGGCACCACGGAGAGATGTTTGACTGAGAAGAATTTCAGAGCTCGAGTGGGGAAGGAGCTCGCACAGGTCGGTGCCGGGAAACTTCTCTGCAGCAGCGTGCGCCGCAGGAGGTGCCGCTGGAATGTGGGGGAACGGGGCATGCGGCGCGGAGAGCGACACTATCTGGTACTGCATGCGCGCGCAGAGCAGAAGTCACAATACGGTAACGATTACCAGTATCAGTACTGGTACCCAGGTACTCGCCATCTCTCAAGTGATGTTCTAAACCTATTTACATGGGGTTTCCAACTATTCAACTGCCCTAGAGCAACCCGTACGGTCTGTGGGTGGTTACAGTATCGATTAAAGTAAACGGTATCATCAGGTTTCGGTCCGGGCGGACTGCCCCACCGCCCGCGAGCCCTGCGCTCTCGGCCGGGGTGCTACTTAGGGCAGCCATCAGAAGTTCACTGCCTTTGGAAGCGGCTTCGCGCAATTGTGCGCACGAGGGTCGCAGAGGTTGAGTGATCAAGTCCGCACCGAAGGTCCTTTTCCCGGTAGTGAGGAATCTCGCCACGCACAAGCGCGACTGAGATCATCGGCAGCGATAGACATTTGCCCCTAGGTAGTGTGGTTTTCCCGACTCGTGCGCCCGAAATAGTTTTCCGTTTTTGCCATGGCTTTATAGTTGGGACGTTTTCGGGTGGCGATGCGCACGGTAAGGAGTTAGAGCTGGTGGGGGGGGGGGGCTTCCCCGTTAGGGGGGTTTAAACCTCAATACCCGAAGCCGATTCGCAGTACGCTTCCGTGGGCTCCCGCAGTGGACAACCCTCTCGCAGTAGTCAACTCTTGAGATAAGGTGAGGTAAACACGCTTAGTATCATGGCCGCTACTCGTCACGGTTGTCAACGACGACACCTACGCCGACCGAAGCAAATCGGCGCGGACGGCGGTGGATGAGGACGTCCGTGTCGTCACTACGGCCGCTTGCCGTCATGCACGACACTTCAACCCGGTATGCGTGTCCTCGCAGCAGGGCGTCGTGGCATCGACGGTCGTTACACGCTGTGGTTATTTAAACTACCCGCGAAATTGGTCCGTTGCGGGGATGGCGCCACTCACACGCCGGTATTTTGAAAGGGCTCGTTGTCCTCAGTCGCCCTAACCGTGCCGCAGCAACGTTTGTTGCGGTCGCAGTGGGAAGCGTCGCAGTGGGAATGCTCGGTCCGGCGCGTCCCCGACGGCTTCTACTGCAATGCCGTCGTCACAAGGACCACGACAACCTGCAACTACCCGCCGGGGGACACTTTTACCACTTGGCGCCCTCGACGTCTCGTGGTCACCGTAACTACCCATGTCCGACTCTTGCTTTGGAACCTCGGCGGCCGACGATGGTGCAGCAGCGGCGGCTGTCTCGTCATAAATTACCCTCGTCACGGCAACACTGGCATATCGTTACGGGCCGGCGTAGGTTGTCAGAGTCTCTGCGCCAGCCAGCCCGTTCCCGACGTCACGACATCCCACCTTTGACAACACGAGCTGCCCGCTGGGGCTGAGGCACTTCCGCCGCGTAGCGCGATCAGTCTATACATTTCGCGTCGTCATCGAAGGTCTGCGGCGTGTGAGGTGGTCGGCAGCCGTCGTTGGTGCAGCAGCGGCGGCCGCCTCACCGGGCTACATTACTATGCGATGCGAGACCCGCGCCGACAACTTACCGAGTCGGCGGGTCTTATGAAACTTACGTCGCCGGCAACCGCCCCCGACACATATAAGAACCGGTACGGCACGGGCACATTGGGCCTCATGTGCACGCGCCCTGATGCGCTATGCGTTTGAGGCGCCGGCCCTCGTGCGAGGCGGCGAGACGACCCCCGCCGGTGATGGCAGCGGTCGTACACCGCCGTTGTCGCGCGGGGTCACGTGTCCCCCCCTAGTATCGTCCGCCGCCGGTACAGGTACAAAATTACCGTCGCATCGCTTCCGGGCTGCACGCGGTGCGCTCGCGCGCCCGCGCGCGCAACTCGTACTCGTCCTACCTGCCTGCTCATGCTGGCCTACAGTTCCGGTTCATGCATGTCGCGCGCCGCCACGGCGCACGGCAATTGCTGCATGGCGTTGGGGGACGACGCTTTGATTTCGCGCACGTCCGGCCTACGTTGTTCGCGCCATCCACATCTCCCATATGCGCGTGTTCTGCACTAGCGCCTCAATCAAGGTTCCAGACCCTTCTACAACTCAAGACACCTTCCGCCTTCGTCCGGTCGACACGCTTGCCGACTGCCCACGCTCGCAATCGTAAACGAGTCCCATGTAACTGGCAAAAGCACTCGATTGCATATGTGAAAACGTTCTAAACTTGGTTATGGGGTTCCCTACAACTTGACTATTTTGGTGCAACCCGTACGGTTTGTTATTGGTCTCAACCGATTAAAGTTACCGGATGCGGTACCATCAGGTTTCAATACGGGCTGCCCCATCGGTCGCGAGCCCCGCGCTCCAGCCCGGGGAGCTACACAGGACAGCCACCATCAGCTCGCCTACCATCTTCCGGCTCGGTGTCTTCGGCAGCGCCCTCCCGTGTTCCGTTTCCGCCTTTCAGGCTCCTCATACGTCTCCCCCCCCCCCCCCTTTTCGCTGAGCCTTCCTGGCCATAGAATGGCGCTTCTTTCGTGTAATAAACAGGCTCAGAACTCTTTTGGAAAAACCATAATCGATTTCAAGTTTGAAATACAGAAAAGTTGAGTCTGTTTTGCCAAAAACTTCGGGCTACTGCTTTATACAACCAAGAGCTGAACTTGGAAGAGAGGTTTAATGAAAACGTGGAGGGAAAACGGAGTCAGGGGGACTGTGTGTAGCACAGCGAAACTGGAAGATGGCAGGCTCAGCTGTTGGTTGCGGCTGCCTTTATGTCTACTCGTGTTGCACACAAACGGGCGCAGCGACGGGTGAACTTATAACCCGTACCACTTAGCAGCGCGTAGGAAAGGAGGAAACCCTATAATTTTAAGTTAAGTTTGGTTTTGGTAGCGAGGACCAAACGAAGAGAGCGGCAGATTGACGAAGCATGGACAGTGCCACGTCACAAAGGGGGCTCCGGAAGGGCAATTGCTGCGGAGTCTTGTTTAACTTGGAAGTGGCGAAGGGGCGCGATCTGGCCGATTGAAGAAGAACTAAGCGCTAGGTGAAGTGAAGACCTTGGGGTCGATGTAGTTCAAAACGACGTCGGAGTTGGTCGCCCACCCGCTTTGGTGGCGGATGTGGGATAGCAGAACTCCACTGGAGTTTGCAGCAGAAGCTGCGCCCTTGCAAGGGCTTGTGAGTGGTCCATGAAGTGCCGGCGGAAGGGGGCACCGGCGGGACGACTGGCCGCATAGAGCCAATCCGACAGTGTAGCGGCTCACTTGGAGTGCTCGCTCGGGGTGACTGCCCATAAATTAGTATCGGTCAAGGCAATAGGGGCCAAGGGCGGGGCAGCCTTGACGTTGTCGATGAAGTGGTGCAGGAGACGGGCGACACGAGTAGGGTGCTCCGACACGAGAAGGAGTTGGACGCGTAGGTCGACGGGCCGGGCCGCGCCGGCCGGCACGGCCCTTCTCCCGGTACACGTACACGGTGATGTTGTGGGAGTCGACGAGGTACACGTCCCGCACTCGGCAAGACACAGCACGAAGCCCCCGGGCAAAGAACATGAAGTTGGCGACCGCGGCCATGAGAGCCCAAAAGTCGTACTGGTACTCTTAGGGGGGGCGGAGGAGTAGAAATAGTCGAATCGGCGCTCATCTCAACGAAAAAGTAAGCGACATCGGCAGGCAACGGAACGTGCAATGGGTTTTTGCGTCGTTGCTTGAGTAGCATGCCGCGACGCGCGTCGGTGAGGTGCAGGCTGTCCTTAGCGATGGGGTCGATGTTATGCAGCTCGAAGAAAGTGTTGATCGCCGACATGTATAGGGTTGCAGCGACTTTGCCCCAATGTGGCCCCGCTCACCGATCCAAGCGACGTACCGAACGACGGTTGCAGTAGTCGCCTCCGGCGGGCTGATGTTCTCCGAGTCGTGGCAGAACTCGGTGAACTGCGACAACTTTGCCGGCGTAGCTTCGTAAAGTTAGGGAAGTGAGGAAATTGGAGAGGAGGCCGAAAGTGCGCTACCCAAGCTCGTCCGAGCCAAACGCCTTCTGTAGACGGGCCCGAAATTGAAACTGAAATTGAAATTTGTTACAACGTCTAGTATGTTGCATCCACTCGCTCAGACTGAGTTGCTCTAAGGCATGCTATCTTTAACCACAGTGGGGAACACGAAGTGTTATCACAGCTCAAGCTACCGGCCATCCTCCAATGTTTCCTAGCCCCTCCTCCTTCCAATGGGCTATAGCTAAGACAGCAGCGCCCCCCTGCTGTCCCTACCTAAGTCAGATACATCTATCCCATCCAGAGCGCAGCATGCACGCTAAGGCAGCCTATCTATCCAATGTTTCCTAGCCCCTCCTCCTTCCAATGGGCTATAGCTAAGACAGCAGCGCCCCCCTGCAGTCCCTACCTAAGTCAGATCCATCTATCCCATCCAGAGCGCACCAGGCACGCTAAGGCAGCCAAAGGCGTCTCGCCTGCTACTACTGAGGTGTGACGGCGGAGGGGAGCCAACCGGAATAGCTATAATATGGTGCTCAGTATTTATGTACCGTTGAGCCGGCTAGCTTGGGGGGGGGGGGGGGGGGGGCTACAGTGCCCTCCATTTCTGAAATATCTTTATGTTTCTTTTTGGCACAATATACTGCGTTTAATGGCATGATGACTTCGTCTCGCGCCTGTACCGGTATCAAGCCCGCGGGTCGGGCGATACACTGTTTGTAATACTTGCCGGGAATAGTGCTGGTAAATGGTAAATTCGAAAAATGCATTCCGGGCATACCGGCTAGAAACGTCCGGAGTTCTTGGGTGGCGGCGCTGATAGTCGCGGGCGAGCGTCCAGCTAGGGGTTGGGTGCCTTGCATGCGGAGCCTCCGCATACGATCCACCTGCGGTTGCAAGGGGGCCTTCCGGCGCGGGGGGCGACGGGGGCGATGAGCCTCTGTTGCGAGCTGGGCCATGCGGGACGCCTAGGTTGGTGTGTTGGATGTGGGGGTATGCTCGAGGGGTTGGTGGCCTCCAAGGTCTCTCTTGTCGCGGTGGGGGCTTGGGCTGCGGCCGGTGGAGCCGGCTCGGGGTGCGGGGTTGGATCGACGCTTGTCGCCGGCTGCGCGACTGCCGGTGGCGAGTTGTCGTTGTCCATCTCCGTGGCTTGAGGGGCTGCCGCGGCCGGGTCGTGGGCCACTTGTAGCTGGGTAGTTGGTGGTGGTTGGAGCTCTTGGGGGAGCTGGCCGTGGTGCATCGCCGACTGGTCGGCTGTATGCGGCGCCGGGTGGTGAGCAGGCGCGATCTTGGGGGTCTCGAGGGGTTCGGCTATGCTGCTGCGCGGTGCATCGATGGTGGCGCCGACCTCGGCCGCCTGGTGTTCCTCGGGTATGTTGACGTTCTTGTTGGCTATTGTGGAAGTCTCCTGCGGAGCCTGCTCTTCACGCCGCGGAGGGCGCTGGCCGTCAGTTAGCCTAGGGCGGGCAGCCGGTGGAAGTCGGGTGCCTGCAATTTGTTCCGCACGGATGGCGGATCGGATCTTGGGAGGTTGGGTCGCACGTTTGCGGGTCGCCGGATTGCCGAATAGCAGGACAACTTGCGTGGCACAGTCGGTATCAAGGGGAAGATCGATTGGGGGCTGGCGGGACGGTCGGCTCGAAACGCGAAGGGGGCTGCGGACAGCAGGTGGGGGGCGGGTGTATGTGAAGTTTTTCGCGGCAATGGTTGCTGGGTTCTTGGGGGGTACGGCTCTGCAGCAGCGCGGCGCGTCGATAGTGGCGCCGACGTCGGCCGCCTGGTGTTCCTCGGGTCTGTTGATGTCCATGTTGGTTGTTGTGGTAGTCTCCTGCGGAGCCTGCTCTTCACGCCGCGGAGGGCGCTGGCCGTCAGTTGGCCTGGGGCGGGCGGCCGGTGGAAGTCGGCCGGTGGAAGTCGGAAGGTGGAATGCCTGCGATTTGTTCCGCAGTGATGGTGGATCGGATCTTGGGAAATTGGGTCTTGCCGCCGCGCGGCGCATCGAGAGCGGCGCCGACCGTGGCCTTTTGTTGCTCCTCGGGTTTGTTGATCTCCATGGTGGTTGTAGTGATAACCTATTGTGGGGCCGGTTTGGTGGTGGGTCGGCCGGTCGTCGGGCGGTCCACCGTTTCACAGGAGTACACTATCATCACCGGTAGAGCCGCGCCGGCTTGCCCGGATTTAGTACATAGGCAGTACTTCGCCCGGTGTTAAGGGCCGGCTGGAAAGTGAGGACGGGCCCGAAGTGAAGCCGCCTAAGGGGCGAGAGCCTCGGCCTCGTCAATTACGTAAGTGCGACGTTGGACCGCCGACGGGGAAACGGGAGGCCGGACCATTCCCGACCGGCGAAATACCCAGCTGCGCCCATTAGGTTGCCGGCAGTTGGACGGTAACTGATGGACTGCTTAGTCTAGGCGCCAATATACGGGGTATTTGCGGAAAATTGGAGAGGATTTTGGAGAGGCACGTCAGCATCCGCGCGACACGTAAGCGCGTACATCCTTGCGTACGCCCAAATAGGAGAGGATATCTCGCGATATCGGAGAGGCGCGACCAAATTGTAGAGGCGTTATCAACCGGTAATTTCAAACTGGGCTGGCGGATTCCCGTCATGTCACGGCCCGCGCAGCAGATCCTCCTTGCCGCCCACTCCGCCGCGCCATCATCCTTGCAACGACTATTATGCCCGCACGCCCCCCCGGCGCTGCCTGGCTATGGCTGGCACAAACGAAATCCCCGCAACTGCGGGGGCGAAGGCTACCGCGGTACCCTCGCTAGAATGGAAGCGCCGGTGGGAGCGGGACGTGGAGTGGATCTCGACGCTGTTGCACGCAGCGGATATCTGCGACTACTAGACGGCGGACAGCCAGCCCGGGCAGAAGGGCAAGGTGCAAGACAAGTTGCGGAAGGAGATGGGGCACTTTCGCCCTGACTCCGGTACCGACGGCGGTCCTATCCGAGGGGCGGGTGATGCTCAAGCACGTCGGGCAGATTGTGCGCGCCTGCTCAGATGGTGATGCTCGAAAGAGCATACGGCCTGAAATATAGCGACTAGCATGTGGCAGGCGAGTCTGCGACGCGAGTCCGCGACGGCTTATATGTAACATTCACTGACATAGGCCAAGCCGCGACGTGGCGGTATATCCATCCAGTCCAATTCCTCTCCAGTTTTCCGCGAATACCCCCTAATACTGGTTTGCGGGGCGTTGTTTAGGTAGGCGGGCCGCCCCGCGCGCCCGTTGCGCTCGTAGCGCATGTCTCGTGAATGACATATACACGCGCGAATGAAGGTCGTAAGCCTCCGCATAAAAGCCAGACGGCGAAATCAAAGCGAAACGCCTTGGCGATGGCTTCGGCGTGGTTCCGAGCGCGTGTAAGGTAAGGGTTGAAGATCTTGATTAGCAACAGCTGAGACGTTGGGTAGCAACTCGTCGAGAGCCACGAAGAGAGTGGCTGTGTGAGCCCGAAAACACGTCATCCAAATGCTTTTCTACGGGATGGTAGACGTTCCTGCTTGAGGTAGTCGCTTGCCATGTCGGTATAGAGAGGAACAAGCCCAGGTACTCGGCTGACCGCGGACGAACGCACGTCCTCGTACCCAGGTAGGGTCTGCTCTTTGCAGTAGATCTAGCACCGCGAGGTGGTCGTCCTCGTCACTCGCGGATTATGCTCCGACACGGCCGCTTTGGGCTGGCTCTAGCAAGGCGGGGCGCGATGCGACTCCCCCGTTGCCTGTCGGCGGTCCCGCGACGCGCTGTCCAATTCCACAGCCATGTGCTCCGTCTCCATCGACGCCACGCTCACTACAAGCAGTCAATTGGGCCAACAACGATGTAAGCTCGAGCAACAATGTAGACTGCATGGCCCTATATATCTGCTTGAAGCGATTCGAGCGTCGGCTTAGCGACGGGCTCTTCTCTATCTGGCATGGTTACTATACGCACATACGTACAGGTGGGAATTACACACGGGTATATGGTCTCAAAACAACCTTAAATCTTGCCCACAACATGTTACGGGACGGTAATCGTTGTGTGTAACACATCGATCTGGAGATGGCAGGCTGAGGCGGGTTGCGGCAGGTTTTGTGTCTACTGCTGCACAGGAAAAAGGGCGCAGCGACATGTGAAATAGTAACCCGTACCACTTAGCACTATAGCCAAGCACTATAGCACTACCACTAAAACCCGAAATCAAAGCGAAAGGAGGAAAGCCCTTAAACTAGTTCCGGTATCAGTGCTGAAGCACTTTTACTACCCGAGAGGGTACGGGAGCGAGGGACGAGGACGGGCGAATCAATAGAATGTAATTATGTAAAACTGAAATCTAGCGACTAGCTAGCAACTACCGGTAAGGATTACCTGCATATAACATTATGATGCGACGACGACGAGTATGCTGTACGTATAGCAGGATATACAGTCAAAATGTTTGAATAGTAATATATAAGGATCGTCAGAAAATCATACATTTTCCGACAGAATGACCGGATTTAGGTCAGAATTATCCGTGGAAACGGAGGGGGGTGTTCCGTAAACTGCGAAAATTTCGAAATAAAAACTTTAAGCCATACTCTGCCTTCCAGCGCCCCTATGCACCGCATGTACTCGTATAAATATATATAGGGGTTTCCTATCATGCGCCGCCGCCGCTGCTGCCGCCACTCGCGTCCGCATGCAAACCTAGCTACCTTCCAGTACGCCTCCTACCTCCCCTCATCACACTTCCTACTTACACCCGCCGGCAGCCTATGCTAGCCACCCCACTCTCACATACCAGCGCAATCCATGCGCTGCATTGCCATGGCGTCGTTGTCACGACTACCAATGCCTCTGCACAAGCTCCACGTTTCGGTTAGGTGGAACGACAAAGTCCTTGGGGACACCTACAAGCTACTCATGAGTGAGACCCAGACATGGGTAGAAAGCAAGGATTGCATGAACTTGCTGTGCAGAAGGATTGCAGTCGCAGCTGCCCCGGACGGGCGACCGTGTTGCCCACGCTAGCAGGGTGGCGGACGCCATCAAGGTAGAGCAGATTTCGCTGAAGGTTATGCTGCAGTAGGACTCGGTGCACATGTCGCCTAGCGATAACCGGACAAAACATATGCGAGTGGGGACGGGCACGATGGACCGCATGGACGTGCTGCATCACCCGGTCGAGTATTGCCTCTCCCTGCCAACCGACACGCTTATTTATCTTCAAGATTCTTGTCAAAGAGCTGGAACAGTCTTATTGCCATGGAAACCTAATATTAAACGCGTTCGCAGGCTTTACGCTGCGCGAAATCCTGACGTCGGTGTTGTGTTTGCCCCCTCATCGCGACTTCAAAAAAATGACCGCTGAGCACCGGCTGCATGCCGATTTGCTCGACTACTTCGAGAAGTTTCAGGTTGGGTGGATTGCCGCCGAGGTGGTCACCCACGCCATCGTCCCGTTCATGAACGCATTTACGGCCGGAATGTTTCATCAGCTCTCCGGCCGTATGTAGAGGGCCTTCCATACGACACAACGAACGCAGGCAAGTGACCATGCACCCGACGAATTGTCCCCCTTCATCTCGTGTACGGAGCGTTTATAGAAATAGACTAACCCTGTACCCTGACGCGTCGACTTCGCCAAC